>JAPERH010000017.1:0-101816 GCA_030411535.1 Beauveria australis | reverse complement strand
TTCGTCTTGCGAGTCTCCATCACTTGCACGTCAAGCTTCTCCGCCTCACTCCAACGGCCTCTCATTCTATACGCGGATGCTACCATCGCTTTCGACCAAATCACATCTTCATGCTCCTTGCCAAATATCTTCTTTCGTCCACATTGTCGAGGATGATGACCCACGGTCCTTTTTTCTCGTCTTGAAGCCAGTCGTGTACCAATCGAAATATATTCGCTTTCGGATCCTGCCGTCCGGGAACCTTGATGAAGTTCGCAATATCCCGGAAACTCTCCTCGAACCGAGCACCATTACTTGCATGAATCCAAAAGACCCATGTATTGGATGGCCGCTCTCGGCTACGATAGGCGTATTCGATGGCGAGTTGCGTTTTGCTTCAAAGATTAGACTTTTTCCGAGAAAAGCATAGTGCAAATAGCTTACCCTACACCGCCAAGACCGACGAGCGCGGTTCGCGATCCTGGCTGGCCACATCTGCGTTCAATCTGATTGTGTATCTCTCGTCGTTCCACATAGTCGTTATCGCGACTAAATGGGATTAGAATCGATGGAGTTGGCGGCGTCTCTGGTCGCTCTACCCTTCGTTAGCGAGGAGTAGTAGTGGTGTTGATGCCTTGTTGGAGCGTACCCTGGGTGGGGTGATGGTGGAACTCGGCCGTCACAGGTCCTTGAATCGTCCCCGCTTGAAGCCCGGAATTACGGTTGCCAAAAGCGGCGGTATTCATAATTGTAGAAGCTAGTTTGATAGATGTTACTTGAGAGCAGTTGACCATGGCGACGTACAGGTAAAAAGCATAAACTACGGGTGAGGAGTTCAGCTAGGCCCGAAATTTGGGCTGCCTTCGACAGTCAGCCTCGCAATGGCGCCTGCGCCACGCCGCCTCCCGCCGTTTTCATGACCGCACCTGTCGCTCACCGTGAGACTGCTTCTTCCACCTTGCAAAGCTCTTGATATTCCTATCATGACCGCGATTAAGCCAACGAGTCGCGCAGACTTCCGTATTGCAGTCATCTGCGCTTTACCCCGCGAGGCCGACGCGGTCACTCTACTGTTTGATGAATTCTGGGACAACGATGGCGACGTTTTCCTCCGGGCGAAAGGAGACACGAACACGTACATCACAGGGCGCATAGGCATCCACAATGTTGTCCTTGTTACTTCCCCTATGATGAACACAACAAATGCTACGTCAACGGCTACTTGCTTGCGTTTGAGCTTTCACGGAGTGAAGTTGGCTTTGCTTGTTGGAGTCTGTGGCGGAATTCCTAAAATCGATGGCCGCGATGTTTTCCTAGGTGATATCGTCATCAGCAGAACACTCGTCCAGTTCGATTATGGGCGACAATACCCGGGCCATTTCGCGGTGAAGAAGACCATCGACGACAGTCTCGGCAGGGCCAACAAAGACGTCCGCTGTCTTCTAGCGAGTCTTGAGTCGGAGTTTGGCTGGGGGAGATTGGAAGCAAAGGCTCTCGCCTATCTTAAGATCCTACAAGAAGCAGCTATTCGCGAGCGGCGGCGAGCAAAATATTCTTATCCAGGAAAGATCAAGGACAGACTTTTCTTGCCGAGTTATCGCCATCAGCACCAAACATCTTGCGATGGCTGCTGTAGTGGGTCCAACACAATTTGCGAGCTTGCCACAAGGACTTCATGCGAACAACTTGGTTGCAATGATGCCTATCTTGTGGAAAGGGAGCGGCCTGATGGCGGTGATAAATGTGAGCCGACACTGTTCATTGGCTGCCTGGGATCTGGCAATACCGTCATGAAATCAGCGGAAGACCGGGATCGCATATCTGCTGAGCATGGCATCATTGCTTTTGAGATGGAAGGTACGGGAGTATGGGACGAAATACCGTGCATTGTTGTGAAGGGCATCTGCGATTTTTCGGACAGCCACAAAAACAAGTCATGGCAGGATTATGCAGCAGCTACGGCGGCGGCAGTGGGAAGAGCGCTGCTGGAGCGATACCCGCGGGATGATGGCGACGGGAATGCGGCCGTACCAAACGAGAAGCTATCGCGCGAGGACGGTGCTCAGGCTAGCCAAGAAGCGTCGAGTCAGCCAAGTAAGGTGACATTTGGCAACCGAAATTCGGGCTTCCAAGCAGGAAGTATTCAAGGCAGTGTAAGCGGGTTGAACTTTGGAGGCAAGTAATTTATTCTAGTGAACCTGGGTTCAAGTGTGTTCTATGACTTTCTACGCCTCCCACGTTTGACTATTCTACCCTGCGACCATCGTGGGCGTTCGATTCTGCATTAATTGTATTGTGATAATGCAGTTTCAGCAATCGCACAATTCAGATGCATGCGCATAAGTGGATAGGCGGGCATACAAAGCCAATGGCCAAGTCGAGGAAGTAATCAGAATGCTTGAGCATGTGGTGGCCATCCGGAGCGAGACACTGGCAGAAACTCACCCATCTCGACTAGCATGGCAACACGCACTGGCACTTGCATACCGGGACAACGGCTAGATCACGGAAAAAAATCGTTTTAACTGGTGGAAGAACAAGTCACGAAGCAACGGTTCCAATGCCCATTGACACAGTATTGACTTCCACTTATACATTACTTATTCGCTTACTAACCTTGAACGCTACGGATTAGTTAAAGTACATTCTAGCATATATTAGATGTAATAAATAGTCTGATTGCAACGAGAAAGGATTGCGAGAACCTAGCCGGTTGTCGATAGTTGTCGACAGTTGTTGACAATGACCGACCCACCACCAACTAGAGTAAAGCTGAAATTCCACGTTATTGAGGTATACCGTGCACGTCCTAGTTCAATTCACACTGTGTGGATTATGGGCACAGTTTCAAATGGGTTAGTAAAAGCGGAAGGCACTATTGCCCCTGACTGTACTCCGTACCGGTAACTAGTGCTTTAGTTACCTGGCGGGGTAAATCAGAACCGCTATTTCTGGCTCTCTAGGCAGCAGCCAAAATACACCCTACTGAAATTGTTAGGAACCCGCGACACCTATAACGGTTTTTATGGTACACTATAATATTGTATGCTGATGGAGCTCGCAGTGGTCTGGAGGAATGGCCGAAACGGCCCACGCATTTGCGTGGCCGAAAATAGCCACTATCGGTCGCAATGCTGACGGATCATGGCCAAAAAATGCTGTATTAAACACTATGCAGAATTTAAAAGCGAAGGCTCAGGTTCATTATTTCAGATTATCAGAGTCATTCGTGATAATGAGCTCGCATCGGCGCGCCGACAGCGCTAGACAATGCGCCTCCCGCTATACAATTTACTCCAGGTACATTTCTCTTCTACAGAGCAATTGTCAAGAAGCCAGGGCGAACAGCATTCGCGCCCAAGCTATTGAAGAGTTTGACGAAGGCGATCGAACAGATTATAGCCTCTTTTTAAGGCTTATGCACGACCAATTAGTCCTCTATCGGGAACAGCAGAACGACACGGCGGTAGACGATATTTATTCGATCGTCATTGGCAAGTTTCGTCGCATCTTCGGACCTAAGCACTGGAAGACAATCACAGTAATTCATGAATATGGACAGATCCTGTGCGGCGCGAAGCGCTACGAGCAGGCCGAGGCGCCATACAGAACCTTTGTTCACGAAGTGGACGAGGACCATGGGCCAGATTCGGTGCCAGTGCTCTGCATCTTCAATGCGCTCGGGACCGTCTACGCAAGGCGCCGAAAGCTGAAGGAGGCGGAAACGATTCTTTCTTGAGCTTTAGTCGGTTTCGAAAGACAAACCGGAGAGAAGGACTCGAGAACGCTAATCACCGCCTTCAACCTCGCCGGGGTGTACCAAGATCGTGGGAAGCTATCCCATGCGATACACATGTACCAAGTGGCCGCCTATGGCTTCAAAGATGTGATGGGCCTTTCGTACTCTACAACAATCACGGCCTTCACGCAACTTGCTGCTCTTTGCTCTGCTCGCCGTGTCGCGCCGGAAGCGAAGAGAGCGTACATTTCTGCGCTGCAAGGTTTGGAAGAGGCGGCCAGGCAGGATTCCATCGACGCTTTGATCCTGAAGCTCGACCTGGGCATCTTACATCGAGATGAGCAGAGACTCGACGATGCGGAACAACTGATTAAGGAAGTCTGCCAACGCCTCCAAGAGGCTCGTTCCGGCTATGCACCTGGCGCACTCACATGTCTAGGCACGGTGTACGCACGCCAGGGCCGAGTTGCCGAAGCAGAGACGAGCTTTGCCGACGCCGCGAGAGAGTTTTCTGAGCACGATGAACAGTTTTCGGTGATGTCTTACGCAACTTCTTTTAACCTCGGTCTTCTTCTCCGCAGCCAGCGTAGGCTAGTGGAGGCCGAGGCGATGTACCGGCAGGCGTGGGACGGCGCGCGTTCGGTCGGAGGGCTGAAGCACGCCGCGGCTTGTACGATCGCCGAGGCTTTGGGTTCTTTGTGTGAGGAGCAAGGCAAGTACGAGGAAGCGGAAGAGGTTTATGATCAAATTCTCGCGTCAGACGGGGTTTGTCTTGATCGGTGGACGAATTTTGTGATGTGCACCAATTTCCACAAGATGACGGGCTACAGCTAATGCACTGCAACTATCTGCAGCCTCGTGACGGATCCGGTGCGAGTGGAACGTCTGCACCCCCTTGGCAACCAGCGTGTAGCCAAAGCCCGTCACCGTCACCCGGAAGAGACAGCCGATGGCACCATTCAGCCCGCAGCTGAGGAGGCACTCGCAGTCCTGCTCGACGTTGTTCAGCAGCTGCAGCTGCGCCAGCTCTGCGAGCTTCGCGGGCCCAATGGGGTGGCCGGCCCCGTCTGCCGCCGGCCCTCCAATCCGCCACGCTGCTTCCGAATGCAGGAGAACATCGGCGCAGTCATGGTCGACGCTGTCATTCCCCGGGGCGAGACTGCGCAGACGTAGATTCGTGCAGCACGGCCGTAATGGCTTGAATGACGCCGAGTCAAAAGGGCTAGGCTGTGAACCGTTGGCGAATCGTGCGGGAAAGGCTCCGTCGGTGTTGACGTCCGATGGCTGCTGCCCGGGCGTCGACGACTGCTTTTTGAGGGGCGAGGTGTTCCGAGGCCAAGGTGTCATACTACGTTCACGCCGATTGCTGTCCTTATCATCATCATCGTCGTCGTCATACCGTCTCCGTCCGCCATCGCTGCTGCTATCTCCTCAGGGCTTTTCCTCCGGCAGCAGCTCAGTATGCCCCAATTAGGGAGGATTTTGTGGCTGGGAGACACTCACCCTGTCGTTTGAACATATCGTTCACCCGCTACGCGACGGCCGCGTTCGTACTCCGTTCATGGTGCACGGTATGTGAGAGTTATGTCGAGCTGCTGATGCAAGATGGTAGTCCTCGTCGGAAACACTGGCGAGGACAACTCTTTACAACCACGTAAAGACAGCACAAAATGGCCACCAATCATGAGATTTGAGCATTGAACATGAATATGCTAGGTGCAAAATCGTCAGCATATTTTCTAGCTTTGCTTATCAACTCATTTATTGCCGCACATAGCCGCATGACATAGGACATTAGCTGTCCTCGTCAGAAGTCGAGGACGATGGAAGCTGCCGACGGAGCCTCAGTCTGGCTTAGCTGAAACTCTGATTAGGACCTTAAGATAAACAAAGAAGGATAGAACCCCTTATGCGGGATAATTGCATGAAGATTCGCACAGCAAATACGGTGATTTGGAAACCTGATGATGGCGTAAAATATGATACCAGATTGTACAAGCAACCGGCGGCGCAGCAGGGCATCCTGATCCCCGTGTGGCATCGGCGTAGTGAGACTGCGGCTGCCGTATCCCATGACCAACTCGAAGCTAATTACACACGTGCTGCTACTCTCGTACGCCGGTACCCCGCTCGCGGATTTGAAGGCTCTTATAACTCTCTACGACGGCGCTCCGAAGTAAATCTAATTATTTCTTCCCAAATTATTAAGCATGTTCTGGCAAATGAGCTCGGATTGCTCCACGGAAAGGTCGCAAAACGTCCTTGTCTGGTTAACTAATTCCACATCATTTATGCAGCAAGAGTGTAGATCTTGTATCCGCTGCTGGTCCCTCACCGCCGTGGCTAGGTTGGCCAGCTGCACACTGAGGTTTCCAGTGCCACAACGCGCTGAATTTGTACAGCCTGCACGACCTGAATCGGCGAAATCAAAGTGCTTAGACGGGTCCCTTCCATCTGCTTGCCAAACGGTGGGGGTCCACATCCCCCGTCCCACGGCTATGCAACACCACAGCACTGCGAGCTTGGGATCATGATAGAAGTCACGAATAGTCCTGGAAAGGCTGAATCTGGGACCCTGGTGTTCAGTCAGCTCGTAGAGGCGCTGTTGCAACCAATCAATGGGTTCAACATTGAGTTTGAGCTTAAGAAGCTCCTCAAATGTGCGGCAAAGCTGGTAGGGGGTGTCATAAGAACTAATGCTCCCTTTTTCTGCGCTTTGGAGGTATGGCTTGCTCTATAGTTGGAAGGGACTGACCTTGCCGTCTGCTCAGAATGTCAAACTCGCTGTTCTGCGGTTGATATGGTGATTATAGTGTTCACTCGACTTACGAACGGCGTTGTACCTGTCCTCCCAATATTGCTGGTTTTACGTTACCGATGTATGAAGATTAGGCCAGCACTTCACCAAATACGGATGGTCACGGTCGACCTTCTTCACTGGCACGTCTTTCATGCACTTTGGGTGTGTATAAAACAACGCCATCATAGCGCAGCAGAAGAGTGCTTATCGTAATTTCCTCACTCTTCGAGATGGAAGAATAGCTCCAAACAGACGTACAAGCATTTTAGTGGCAAGGCTGCACAGTCGTGTACTGATAATTCCCTTTGGTGGCAAGCTTCCAGCAACCGCGATGAGACTTTCGGATCAGGTATTAATATTATAGGACACTGAGATTGTACTTTCTCAAACTAGTATTTTATGTCTGTCCAGGGTGGCTCAAGACACCAGAAGCGGGGTCTGTGTTTGTGCTAGCGCCTCCTTCTGAGGATACTCTTGTGAGGGCCTATAGAGCTCGACCCGAAGACTATGGCGCAGGCCGCTTGTGAGCACGAGAGAAAATACTTTGTACCCAGCCGTCTGTGTTATGGCGCGAAAAATCGCTGCAGACGAAATCTCACGCAACACGAGGTGCGAAGCGGACGGCTGACATGGCAGCAGCGCAACGATGAGCTTAGCTCGTTGGAGTATTAGTGATAAGTGTTAGTGTTAGTGTTAGTATTTATACCTTCTAGTCCCTTATTACCTATACTACTAAGTAAGCTTCTAATTAATCATAAGCTTAGTGCTACTATTTTACTAAGACATGTTATACGCTAGAACACCAGCGATAACGATATTTGCACTATTTTTATATTCTTTTTATTTCTTATCTTTATTAGACGCACCCGTCAAGTAAGCCAGCCCCATCTCGGCTTCCCACCGAGTTCGATTCTTCAGCCTTCAGGGCGAACGAAGCCCCCATCGTCGGCCAACCTGACCTTTGCCACCGCACACATGCACCCTGAGTCGTGTGATAGCGGAGTCATATGAGCGCCATCCCGTTCACTTATACCAGCACTCCGGGCTGTAAACTCCGAATAGCAACTCGCCCCAGCATCTCCAGGGTCCATGGCCCGCGTGCCGGATTGGGTCAGGACCCCTTGCCGCAGTGGCTGGTTTCGAACCGGCTGGCCGGTGGCCATTCAAAACGACGACACTATTGTGCGTGGGACAATGGCAATTTCAAGACCGAGAAAGCGAGGCGAGGCGTCAGCATAAGCAACTTAAGGAGAAGAAAAGACGGATTAAAGGGAATATCTCACATTTGTATTCTCTTTTTGAAGATACTTTCAACATCGCAAAATCTTCCTTTATAACCCGAGGCGCTTCTCGCTTGGCCGTCCTCCATCTCTCGTCTAGTCGTATGTTCACTCCCCACACTCATCACCGTCGCCTTGGCAGAAGAGGAAATTTTTCTACGCACCAAAAAGCCACGTGGGACGAAATTCAAAGCATCTCGCCGAAATTCATCTATATTCGCCATTGGTGGCCTGATGTCGCTGCGGACATGGCGCGGCCACCGGCGCCCAAGATGGCGGGCACTCCGGCAATCACGGCTACCACTAACACCAACGGCTCTAGCAGTTCATGCCAACCAAAGCCGTGCATGGGGGGAAGCAAATAATAAGCGCGCAATCATTCTGTTGTACCGTAGTGCCTCTAATATAAAGTAGAGATGTGATTCCGTAACAACTTAAGGGGGGAGCACACCAATACTCATCCACGATTGCCTGCTTCACAATGCAGTGTCTCACTCTTTTCCTGGCGTCGGCCTCTCTAGCGGCTGCTCACCAACAGCTCAATGTTGTCACCGTCACCAAGTACCTTCCTTTTGAGCAGCACCCGTGTTATGCGTACTTCATGCTCGGGGGAGAAGGCGATCTCCCTGCGGAAGCCTGCCGGCCTGGGGCTTGCTGTATTGGTGTCCAAGATGTCAACACCAACACTGACCACGGCGGCAAGATTGTCGGCCCCGACGGACATTCATTGACCATGGCCTCTCACTCTCCCAATGGTAGCAGCGCCCAAGGCATCTCTGGTGGCTCCGTTGTCACCAAGAACTTTCTCGCCGGTGGCAGCTCCGAGCCCATTACCAGTGGCTCGATCGTTGCGGTACTCTCGTCCAATGGCGGCTTAATCACAAAAACTCTTGTCGAGACTATGACCGACGACTGCACCGTTCCAGAGGATAGTATTGCCACTGCTGCTGTGACTGTACCTGAGACGTCTCGCGAGACCGTCGTCATCACTACCACTGTCCCCAAGGTTGTGACTTACACCACGACGTTGAGTGGCACACCCATTGTTGAGACAAGCACATCCATGGTCATCAGTACCGGGACATTCACGACCGATGTTGCTATTTCCACCACAGAGACTCTGACAACACCTGTGATTGTCACCTCGACCGAGGTCATCACGGTAAACAACTCTACTTTCACATCTATCGTTACCACCACGTGTGAGGAGGTAGTCACTAGCATTGGTCCCATTCTCACCACAGTCACGGCTTCCGAGACTTTGGCAACGCCCGTGGAGGTCACTTCAACCAAGGTCATTACGACAAACAATTCTACTGTTACATCCCCTACCACCATCACGTCCAAGGGGAGGGTCACCAACTCCATCACCACGGGGACTCTTACAACGCCGGTAATTGTCACCTCGACTGGGGTCATCACAATAAATAACTCTACAATTACATCTCTCACCACCACTACCTCTAAAGGGACAGTCACCAGCGTTCAGCCCATCCTCACCAACTCCACTACCGGGATGACAACGCCAGTAACTAGCACCTCTACGGCAGTCATTGCAACAAGCAACTCCACCACTGCAACTCTCACCACCACTACGTCTAAAGAGACAGTCACCAGCGTTCAACTCATCCTCACCAACTCCACCACTACGGAGATGGCGACGCCAGTTACTAACACCTCTACGGCAGTCATTGCAACAAGCAACTACACCACTGCATCTCTCACTACCACCACAAAGACCATCATCACTCCCAGCGTCGTCGTAACCACCAACGGCTCCGCCACCGTCGAGCCCCTCACGAGCCTCATCCCGCCGCCTCCCACAACCACCAAATCGCGCGTCATTCCATCCAGCTGCCCGACCCCGACCTGTTCCACGGGCATCCAGTACGCCCTATACGACAACCCCTTCCGCCTAGACACGTCCCCGACGTACAAGAGCTTCTCGCCCGCCTACTTCAAGAAGTCCAAGCCCGTGTACAGCACAACGCTGCAGACTGCCATCTACATCACCGACGACAACCACGGCAGTGGCTTCAACCCGCTCTTCAAAAACGCCGCCGCCGGCTACCGCGGCTTCCTCTTTGCCTGCCAGGACGGCCGCTACCGCTTCAACTCGCCCTACTCGGACGACATCACCATCATGTGGTTCGGCGACAAGGCATACCAAAACTACACGCGCGACAATTCCGACATTATCCAGTTCTACTACGGCGACAACAGGCCCAGGAACATTTACAGGGACCTCAAGGCGGGCACGTACTATCCCATCAGGGTGCTCTGGGGCAACACGAACGGCGCGTCCGACTTGTCGCTGCGCATCTATGGGCCCAGCGGCGAGGACGTGAGCGGCGCGGACCAATCGGGCGAGCACTACCTGACGACGGAGGCGTGTGATGGCTCCTATGCTCCTTTTCCACCATGGGGCAAGGAGCTGTAAGACGGCCTTGGCAGGGAAAAAGTGTCAATTTTCTAATTATTTTTTTTCTTCTTCAGGTCGATTTCTGTCGTGTATTTCGGTAGTATCGTGCTTACAATGCTCACGTGGCAACACAAAGGTACATTGTCTACCGCCTACTGGGGGTGGATTGCCTCGTGGCTTGCAGGGTTTTTTCTTATTTCATTCGATGTATACAGATATTAGATAATTGCTCGGCTTCTTCAAAGTCATAATAGTCATACTTGCCATTGTCTATCGCCGAGTTCCGCAATCGCGCTGAATGGTGTGAGAGGTTGTTGTTTAGTTCGGGGTGCTCGTAAGTCTATACTAAAATAAACTAGTGTCTATTCTAGCGATTTGGGTACCGAAGTAACCGAAATATGCAAAATACAGCTAAGAGGCACGCTAGACTACCAGATCTGACCTAACGAAGCTGTCCACTTCTCATTTTTATGCTATCTAGTCATAAATAATAGGAATAACATCGTAAGCAAGGTACACAACCTCTTACTCCACAGCGCAGTTCATGAGGGTCAGAGTAACTGAAAAGTAAAGTCTAGAGTGTGGCCAGTTCGCGAAGCGTGTGCATCTCGGCCGTATTTTTAGATGGAACTACGCATGGTAAATTCCGTGGTCGCCTCGTGGTGGGCATGCCGCCACCAGTGATCTACGGCAGCCTATAGGCGAGTTGCGGACAACCCGAATTTTGCATTCCTGTATCCGAGGTTGACACACTAGGGCCACGCCGAGAGCGTGGCGAATAGGATTCAGTAATTCAATAACTAGAAAGCCAACCAGCCAACCAGCAGCCAGTCAGCTAGCAGGTCAATCAACCAGCCGTATAGCAGCTAATTAACTAGTAGGTTGATTAGTAGCTAGTAGGTTAATTAACTAGCTAATAGGTTAGACCTATAACATACCTACTATAAAATCGTTTATAGGAATATTGTATATCTAAAAAAGACAAAGAAGCACTTTTATAGAAATACAGAATCGCATCTAACCACACACGAGGGGCGGGTCAAGTGCATATAACGTTCTGTCCGCGACTTGTCTATAGGCTGCCATAATGATCGGAATGGCGGAGCAAAAGCAAACGAACCCGCCTAACCGTAACGGACAAAAGTACATGGAACTGGAGCGGGACTGCGACGCCATAGTTTGGATGAACTATAATTACTAATAGCTGCGGAATCCGGGCGGCTCGGCCTGCCATCCGAACCATATGCTTGGTATGCAACCATGGTCGATTAGTACTCCGTAGTAAGATCTCCTATACGAACTGCGATACTACTACATAGCATGTAGAACAAATAGGCACGCCAAGATGAACTAGATTGTGCGTCGCTGTCAAGTGCTCTTGAATAATCAAACATTACTCCGTAGTTAGGAGATGTCTTCACTAGGGTCCGCCGCCACAGCTGCACCGCACGGTAGGTCATTTCGCAGGAATATTGATTGCGGCCGCATGGCTCACTTTTTACAATACCCGTCGGCATATATTTTCCATCTTGGAGACCATTGGACATCCTAGACTAGGCCGGCGTATTATCCGACTGGTCCCTTGTTCAAGTCGCTGACCGCGTCGGCTGGTCGCTGTGTGCCCGCTACCAGCACTCTATCAGCGTTGGGGAGGAGCAACACTCGGTTGGTCCTCACGAAAACTCAGAGGCACCTCCATGAGGTTTTGCGACGTCCGGTCCCTTTCAAAAATTACATGTACTTTTTTGAATATGCATTCTCTTCGATTGAAGGGCCAAGGTGGTGAGCTGTAACAATATGGCATTGCATCGACAAACGTTGAGGAAGCTGTACTATTGGAGGAACTGAATGGAGAGGTGTATTACTGAAAGTGGGGGTTTCTGGAGCCGCAGCAGGCCATGCTTGTGCTTAGGGTTGATGTCAATATCATTTGTGGGCAGCAGCACCTCCTGCCTGAAATAGCGGGGTCTGGCCGTGGTCGACCTGAGATTCAAGCGCCGCAGACAGCATTTCTATGTCAGAACTCGTCTCAAGAATCTAAAGATCTCCATGGCTGTAGAAAAAAGGATTCCGGCTCGCCAAATTTTACAATACTATTATAAAAGTATTGGCAAAATGGACAGGATGTCCAGGCCAGGGTTTACGTCTTAACGCCCCACCCTGCGGTACCCACAGTTGCCTTTCGTTGTGTTGCTCAACCGCGTCCAGTCCCGTCCAACTTCCCCCGAGATAGACTCATCATTTAACCAAATATGCAATTTTCGAATTTTAGCCAGTTACCACTCGAGCTGAGGCACAAAATATGGCAGATGACGGTTCAGGATGTCACCCTGCGTTTTACGGTAGAAACGTCGAGGGATAAGTCGGAGATACACTGCGGAATCAAGGTACAAAGACTCACTGAACCGTGCTACGCTCGTCAGGCCTGCCAAGAAGCACACAAAGCGATTAAAGAAATCTACAAAGACCGTCCTTTTAAAGGCGTCTGTGGCGAAATGGAACGAGGGGGCAAGCCATGGAAAATCACAAAGGCGCCTGGTGTCAGACTAGATCCAGGCCGCGACACGGTCTATCTTGTTGATCCGACGAGCTTGGCAACGTTTTCCGTGCTCGCCTTCGCTTACCCTGACCTTTGCGAAACTACTACCGCGATCGCTTTTGCAACACTCGACGACACGGGAGTCTCTAGGAGACTAGCCTCACCATGCAAGTATTTTCCGTTCTCGAGAAAGGTCACGCTTGTCGTCGTTGTTTTCAAGCCGGAAGATGTGGCTGCGGCCAAAACATGGGCGAGAGAGCAGCTGCAATCACACCTCGCAACCTGCGCCCGCTCCTGCACCGATTTTATGCGATTGGAACACGCAACGGATTTTGCGGAACATCGGGAAACCGTCCTATATGTCAGTAGTTGTTATATAAAGGACATTATGGCTTCGACACCAGACAAAGCCGAATTTTGCGGCTCTTACAACTTTCTACGACGGCGCTCCGTTGACAGCATCCACGCCAGCATCCCCCCGATAATGACCGCTGTACTTGTCCTTGAGGCAGGGTGCTTGTGATAAGGAGTGGCTTGGCGTGGTGACTAGCCGCGACCATTGGCCGGGAAAGGTACCAAAGAATGGCCCGTCGAGCACGGAATTCAGCCCTGTTCCGGGAACATAGCCCTTCCCCTGCAGAACAAGGCGTGCCTTTGAGAGGACGAGCAAGGCTAAGGGATCTGACGGTGAAGTGCCAGTGGAAAGACACATCAAGCGCGACGGCTCGGAAGGCAGGCGTATGAAAACCAGCCGGCGTCCATGCAGCTTCGCGGGGGAGCAGATGTGACGGAGCTAGCGGTGGAGATGGCTAAGAGTCCGCTGGTCGCGCAGAGCCCTAGGGGAAAGACACCTAATACCATTCTGGCGCGGCTGCTTTTAGCCTTGCAGGAACACTCAAAGTACATGTGCGTTGTCGGCATCGAGCCCTGCCGTGCAAAACCAAGCCAGTCACTATTTAATTACGGTCGGCGCACAGCACGGCTGGGCGATGGTGTGTCCGGTAGGACCCTGCAAGCATACCAGGCGAACTGGCCTAGGGCGATGTATATGGCACGGTTGGACCACCCTCGCATTGTACCAGCGAGCGCGCTGCTCTGGGCAGTACAAACGTATAATTGCATAGTACTACTTGACGTAGAAAACTGGACAGTCATATTGAGCCACCTGCGACGTCTTGTGGCGAAACACTACAAGCATGTTTTGATTGAAAGTAGAGTGTACACTTCCCCCTATCGAAACCACGTCGCATGAGAATATGGGGGGGCAGGGGCATTTATGCAGTCAACTAGACAATGTTTTAATAGAGACAATCTATATTCATTATATTATACGGCTCTCCGCTTAAACATCAAAGTAATACAAAGTCTCATTTACTATGTCAGAACTTATGTCATGCCCATTTTGGCAAGCCGACGGCGACAGGGCGTCAAGCGCCGTGTAGGCAAAGTCCAGGCCGGCCGCACCGTTCGGGTCCCATATAGAATCGGAGCCGTGGGCACAGCGCTCGCAACCATCGCCGATAAAGAAGGGCGTATCGGAGACCACACCATTAACCGTAATAATAACCCTCTTGCCACAATATTAAGCGCGACCCGCCTGTGTCTTCAGCGGGAGGTTGCTTATAGCCACGAGGTTGTTAGTATTAATGTCGTTAAGCGACAGGACTAAATTAAAGTTGCATATAACGCTCCCCTGGTTCTGAAGGCTGAGATCAGTACCACAGGTCTGCGGCTATTAGACGTCATAGTAGTAGGTGCCGAAGCCCTTCCCATAAAGGATTACATGCTTGGTAGATGCCGCGGCGGCCAGTCTCAATGGCAGCGGTAGTCACTTGCATCTTGCGATTTGTGCCCCAAGTACAGTACAGTACGACCCAAGGGCAGATATTATATCCTCTCTCGTCTAAGCCAGCACTATTCTCTCGTTCCATGGTCGGTTTTCGTATAGCGTCTTCGTGTATTCACCTAGTAATGCAATATCGATACTTTTCGAGTATTTCCCTACTTTTTCTGGGATGATTCTTTCTGCTTTCAGTTTTTTCCTCTCAATGTTGAACGTGGTGGAGTGCATCCCTGGAAATTGTCGCTCGGGTGTCGCTCCGTGGCATCCAAGCAATTGAAGTGGAGACTCCTACCAACCAAAACCGAAATGGGTGTCGCGGATGCTTTTAGTTAGGGGAAATCGACTGCTATTTTTGGCCGCTGATACTACCAGGTACCATACTTGTACCTCGACTCGACCACTGTATCAGACACTAAAAATGACCTCTTAAGGTCGTTCTTGTCCACTGTATTGCCCGCTTCCTTCCACGAATCACCAAGACTGCTATGCTAGAGAAAGGATTCGAGACTCAACTCATTGTTTCTACAACCTTATGTGCATAGATGTGGTGCTATTCTCGTATTTACACAAACGGTGACTTTCCACCAAAAAAAAAAAAAAAAAAAAAAAAGGCCGTTGATACTGTAGATGGACAAATGAGTAGGACACAGTCAAGTACTGAGTGAGACATCCATGATACATTTACTCAGTTTTTTCTCCAGCTGGCTCTGGCTTTTCACTTTTTATTGGACTCATCTTTGCTTTGCGAAGCCTGGCGCTTAGGCGACACCTGCCATTGGCTTGGTGTTTGTCTGCTAAACGCTGATCGCTGCAAGATCAACTCTGTTGGCAACAACCACAGTATAACTGACTAATTATGATAGACATAAAAGAAACTTATCGAATGTATAATTGGGCGACTAGAGTTCGAAGAGCTTAAAGTCAATCAAGCGGAAGGTTTTGAGTGTGGATATCTATCTATGAAAATAGCACTACAGTGGTAGTACAGTTGAGTACTAGGTATGTAACGACCAAGGACTACTTGTTGACCATTTCATGTCTCTTGCTTAAGCACCACTCTGCCGATCGGCACTGATATGAGGCCGCATGGCTTGTAGGGTGCTCTCTCCTTCTCTGGACTTGAACGTTTTGTTCATCTATCTTCCATCTTAGCTTATTCTTTAATTCATTCTTTTCCTTGTATGAGCTCTCCTCAGTGTATTGCGGCGTGTACCCCTTTAAGTATACACTTGTATGACCTCCCGAGTGAATGGTCGCGTGGTATATCACTCCGCAGCTAGAGTATAGGTCATTGAAAAAGTTCATTTGGCTCATGTCGACTGTGAACAAGTTATGACTGTTTTTGTAGAACAGCGCACATGTTTCTACTGTTCCCAGTGACCATAGGGTTTCAACAGGAAGAAGGCGAGTAGTGGCCACAGTGAAATTGGAGTGGTTTTGTTTTTGAAAGTGGTTTGATCGGTGGACCAGATACTTCTCTAGGTCGAGATTTTCGAGTTCATCAGTGCCTAAGGTCTGACCACAAGCCTTGACTAAGAGCAGAGCCTGGAGAGTCGCAGGTTGGCTGTGTTTTTCGCGCTTGTCAAGGTCGTATGCGTATTTAAGATGTGATCCAATGAGAATAAGGTCAATCTCATCTTCGTTGTATTCTTTCAAAGTTTCACAATTTTTTAGTTCGTGCCATATTTGGTCTAGGTCACGCGGACGGAGCACCGACCCCCAAACTCTCGCATGCCGCTCTATGTTCACTTGTTCTTGGTTTGTCTCGGAAGCCGAGAAGAGTCTCATCCATCTGCTGGATACCATTCTGTTTTTGGCTTTCTGCTGCTCCGGCAGTTCCTCGGCCACTTTCCACCATAGTTCCGTAGGCAAATCCTGTGCAGCTTGGCTCATACTAGTTTCGTGTGGCGCGATTCGAGATCTCGCGGCCGCTGATATGTTTCAGGACAGAGCGACAGCCGCGGATGGCTATATATACTAGTGCAACGTCGATTGTTCACTAATCTTCCCCATTTCGAGTGCCATTTGTGGCCGACTTATTACCGACCTTTTTTCCCGAAAAGGCGTAATACGGTAGGTACAAAGTAGTCCAGGTTTAGCGTCCGCAAAGACTATAGCCAATTTCGGTCAGTGGCCTAATTATGCTGAGATAGGTGCCCCCGCGCCTGCCCCACCCGCCTTATTTGGATTTTTTTACATTGAAATGGGGGACACTGAACCTGAACTGAAATGTACCAAACCAAACCGTTATGAGTGTCGCTAACTAGTGCTTTTAGTCAATTTTAGTCACCTGGCGGGGTAATTAGAATCGCTATTTCTGGCTCTCTAGGCAGTAGCTAAAATACACCCCACTAAAATTATTATGTTAGAAACCCGCGATACCCATAACGGTTTGGTTTGGTAACAAAACGCCACGTCTCCGTTTCCTTTGTGATGTCCTGCGTTCAATGGCACTGAATAGCTTCGCCACAGTCCTCATGAGCTTAGCAATACTGCGCTGTGCAGTATCTGCCTCGTGATGTCAGCGCCGACGACGATGTATCGCGACGCGTGCGTCAAGGTCGCCATGAGGTATGCACGACGCAATGCGATCCGCGAAAACTTCGAGACAAAACCGGCGATTCGAATTGTGCTGGCGGGCAAGGCACTATAAGTCAAAAGCGGAGGTATGTAAAAGGGTGTAGTCGCAGGTTGGAAAGGCGGGGCGCGTATTTTGTCTTATCGGATGGTCCAGGCTGTGGCCACATTTGGCCTGTGGCTTTCGGCATCACTTTATGACGTCCTAGGCCTCTGACATAAATACTGAAGACAGAATCGCGCAAGAGTTCTCGGTTGACATAACAAGGTCTATAATGTATGCCGTACAGGTTTTCGAGCACAGGATTATCGTCAAGGAAGAGAAAACCAGGAGAACATATAAGAAGGTCGCGAAAAAGGGCGGCCAAATTCTCATACTGGACGAGGACGACGAACCAGCGCACAACGTACGATTTGAGCCAGGTAGCGTGATTTGGATCGATCAGCTTGAGAATGCAGCTCCGGAGCCTGCAGAAAGCCTGTCCGCAAACCCATCTGGAGAACATAGAGAGGGGCATAGAAAATGGACTGACTATCTGAGAGTCTCTCCTGCCGCAGATGGCGAAAAAATACCATATATTGTCGAGAACGTCGAAAACTCTGAGAAACCTGTTCTCAAACTGCGGTGCTCTTTGAGAGGGCCTTTTAAATGGGTTTCTATCTATGGGGAAAATGAGCACGATTGGGAATGGATTGCCCGAGCGGAGGGAGCGAAGGGGAAGGGCATGTTTACGTTGTCGTTTACGTTGAAATTCTGTGATATGTTGTCTCAACCGCGGTATGAGCAATCGCTTTTTCTTCCTTGGAACGAGGAAGAAGAGAAAAAAGAGGCACTCGAGTGCGAGCGTCAGATACAACTGGACAAGATACGTAAAGAGGCGGTGCTGGTAGCCCTCGCATTCGCTGCGCGCGGCATGGCCTTGCCCGCTTCTAACGCGGTCCAAGCTTAATTTCATGTCAGACCGCGGTAAATAGCACATCCAATCACTTTGTCACAAATCAAGAGTCGTCTTACTCCAATATAATAGTCTTTGTATAATGCTGCGCTCCATTGTTTCGACCGGGAGAAACCTAAAGATCTATCTGACTCGTTCAACTGCCTGCTCCTTAATAGCCCTAGTTGCTTGAATGGTCGATGCTCGCAGCGCTGGCCGACTGAATCCGATGTTTGTAGCCACGGATGCGCGGATAGTGACGATAGCGGCTATAGATGCAGGTGCTTCGCAGACTCACTTACAATAGGCGGAACTATTAGTAGTATGAGAAACTGAATCAAGCTGACGTATTTTGAAAATGATGTGTCTGGAATATGTGCCGGCGACTGATCACTTATACCGAAGAAAGCCGCATGTCAATTTATGGCATACACTTCACCCTCAACGAGCAGAGTCCAGTCGTATGATAGGCGCAGTCAGTCAAACAACGGTAAATAGCCGAATATGCATGGCTTTCTATTCATGTGCAGCAGAGACTGGAATGTATTTGAGAGCGAGAGATCTATCTATGTTATCCAAGTGCACCTAGGCTAAGCCGAAAACGAAACTCGCCGTAGCAAGCACGATGACAAGGATGCTAGCTTCGGTCCCTGGCGCGATACTAGCTAGCGATGTCGTTGGCACTGGCACCGGTAGTTGTGACGCAATAGAGAAAGCCAAAGATGCGGACGACGGCAACACCGCCGCCGTTGATGTATTTGATTTCCACTGAATACCGCTCGATGGCGTGTGCATATTCATAGCACTGCCAATATGTCTGCTGGTTGCAGTATATAAACTTGTAGGCAGTACTGAGGGCATCTCGGATGGCAGTATGGAAGCTATGGTGGCAGATTCAGACCACAGAAGGCATGACGGTCGAGCCATTCTTGACGCCGGTCACATATGTCATGCTGACCAGGTTCTGTCTCACTCTGCTGCGCGCAAGGACATGAACGTCACGATCTTATATATTTCGTCCAGTATGTTGCGGGCCGTCGAAACTGGCCACGCGCGAGTCAACAAACTGTACTGCACTTTTTCGGCCTACAAAGCAAGATGATGAATAGAAAAGCTGTTATCGGCGCTCTGATTAGCAGCATGTGCTATATTCTGGAGCAGACAGAACGGCACGAGCGCCAGAAAGAGGCGCTAGTCGATTAAAAAGAAACGAAAACTGGCAGCGCACTGGGAACTGTCACTTCGTACCATTTCTGCCGATCCATGCGGCAGTGACTTTTACGGTATGAAATGGCTCCGTTATGGCTTCAAAAGACCATTCTGGACACTTGAGCCGAAAATTCTACGGATGATATCGCTCGCTCCAAGTATTTATACTCTCGACGAGCCGGCTTGAAAACCAATTTTCTCTACGAGTCAACGTCAAGTCATGGCAATAAACGCACAAGCACCAAATGAGGAAGACGCTGCAGCGGCGCAGAGGATCAGGGACGCCGAAAGAATATTGAAAGTCGATTCCAACCCCGACTTCGATGGCGACCGTGCAAGAGCAGAGCCCGACTACGTGCGAGAGTGGAACAAGAAAGAATCTATTTTCAAATCAAACGTGTTCGGTCTAGAAGAAAATGCCGATCAAGATGATTGGAACGAGAGATTCCAGCTTCTCGGCTCGTTGCTGCACAAAACACAGTGTACGACACTGGACGCAAAATCTCAGGAAGAGATTGCGAACGCTTACGAAAGTAAGATCAATAGTCTCATGGCTTGAATTACACTGACCTGGCTCAAGAACTCTTGAAGGCAGCGGATGGCAAGGTTAGCGGCGACTATATCAAGAAATTGGAGGCTTGGGACGGAGCAGCCAATTTTGAGAATGAGGACGAGCATGGTGACAGTGGCTCAGACTCCGACGAGGGCGGGCATCGTCCTGAGGACACGATAGACCCTCCCCCTGACAAAGTGATGGTAACTCTCCTGCAGGCAACGCAGTACATGCAGAGGCTGTTTGAAGACCCGGACTGGGACGAAGCTGAGGCAGTGCTGGAAGCTGTCAATCGTCAAATTCAGTCCCAGAAAGGGGATGAAGACCGTAACATGACGGACGGCGATATTCCGGCGCGGGACGATTGGTACATTAAGTACTCTTATTGGCATGGAGCCTACGAGGAGCTTCGGAGGTGTCGTGACCCATCAAAATTCGGTATCGAACCTGAGGCGGCGGTAGAAAGAGGTAAGAAGCAGAGGCGGCTAATTAGACGTTACGTAAATTCGCGTCAACTGCCCTCGGGGTGGGCAAAGTTTCCGCCTACGATGACGAACAAGAAGCCGCAGGAATCGACCAAACCGCCAAGTGGAGAGCTTGTATACCCTTGGAAGACACAAAAATTTGAATATGGCACAGCCCTCGGTTTCGTGCGCTGTGGCGTTGGGTACCGAGTGTGCGTCGAGATAAAGGAGAACGGCAAAATGATTCGCTCGCTCATGGCAGGAGCGGACACGCCAGGCATAGATCTGAAAGAATGTGAATATAAGAAAAGCCTCTATAAGATCTCCGAGAAACAAAGCGAGTGGACCTACTTGGACCGTGGAGATTTCAAAGAAATTCTCTGGGTCACAAAAGCTCGAGGCAAGAGAAAACACACGGCAGGACGTCAACCCGATCCAGCTGCGTACTGTTGCGTGAGGTTTGAATCACAAAAGACATTTAAAGACGGCAAGACCAAGAGCGGGTTACAGTTGCTTACCATGACCAGCCTTAAAAGGGTAAAGGGTAAAACTATCGCAGAGGGTTTAGTTGAGAAAGTGTGCGCGAGGGACGGCATCGTGCCGCCCTGGAAAGCAGGGTATAAGGAAGAAATCCACGATTCAGAAGTCCTTAAGGAAGCCAAGGAAAAACGCCAAGCCGCCGAGGCTGAAGGCAGTTCCTCAGCCACAAGCAGCGCTTCAAACGGCGGGGGAGACAGCAACGCAAGTGGACATCATGAGGAGCCGAAATCCAACCTTGACCTCATACTCAAGGACATGAGAGATTTTATGGCCGAAGCTCGTAAGGATCGAGAGGCGATGCAAGTCATGATGAAAACTTTCATGGCGTTCGTGCAAGCAAATACGCCAAAGACTGCCTCTGCCAGCTCTTAGTATTCCAATGAGAAGCTGAGATGATGTCATACCTTTCTGTCTGTTTGTCTGTTTGTCTGTTTGTCTGTTTGTCTGTTTGTCTGTTTGTCTGTTTGTCTGTTTGTCTGTTTGTCTGTTCGTCTCATTGTTTTCTTGTTTCCTTTGTTTCTTGTCTGTCAGTCAGTCTGTCTGTCTGTCTGTCTGTCTGTCTGTCTGTCTGTCTGTCTGTCTGTCTGTCTGTCTGTCTGTCTGTCTGTCTGTCTGTCTGTCTGTCTGTCTGTCTGTTTGTCTGTTTGTCTGTCTGTTTGTCTGTTTGTCCGTCTCTTTGCCAACTTGATAAATATAGCTTTAATATAAATTCATAGTTCCTATCAAGTAAACTCATACAGTAATGCGACTTAGTAGACAATGATTTAGGAGTGGATAAAAAGTAAGGACTAAATTGCTCGTGGTCACGTAAGATCTAGGTATGGAAGTCATCACTATCCTAGGCAAGAAACTGGTCCATTGGTTCTAAGGACTTAGATGCTGAATCAAAATAGAAACATAAGGTTTATCACACGTTACACCATCTATGATTTACCCATTGAAGGTCGGATTCATGGCAGGAGGAATAAGTATCGGCTGAGGAATCCTGATTAGCCTCGTGCTAAATCGGGTGATTATAGGACACTATTTCTATTGCGGTTTTGTTTATAAGACTGCGCTCCGATCCTCAATTAGCTGCCTTCCCGCGGGAGAAACTTTGTGAAATATGAAACTATGCTAGAGGTACTATGAGCTTCCCAAAAGAAATGCCACTGCGCGGACTATAGGCGCCTTCACTGAAACTTTAATGACCAGCCAGAATAGCTGCCACAGTGTAGCGAAGAGGATTATTCGTCCCAACCATAAGCAGGTTGAGATCAGAAGCATCTTGATAATTATTCCACCCCTTACGGCGGTAACTGCCGCCACCATTCGCGAAGCGGCGACGCCGATGCAGCGCGAGGCGGCATTGATCCGGTGCGGCGGCGCTAGCGTGCTCATCAGCTCGCACAGCCGCTGCACCGCAGCAAACCGGCGCAGGATTGCTTGCAAGCTTGCCTGAAAGCTCGTCTGTCCGCCAGGGGTCTCGGCATGGAAGCTTATGGTGTCATTGCTTCCACGAGCGTGAATCTCCTTGCTGCGGGTTTTCATTGTGTTTCTGTCGATCTGCGCTGCGTGTGGCGGCCCTCCGGATACCACGCTCTTTTAAGTACAGTGGAGAAAGCCACTTCAGGAACTGGCTCCACTGTGACCAGAGGGCAGAAAAGCACTTTTTGATGGTAGCATCCGGGTCACCTCCCCGAGGCGTGAGCGGTCGCGTTTCCTGACAATGCTCTGCGTGATCTACTGGCCCTTCTCGCAGCGCATGCCGATGCTAGCGCTGCGCTGCGCCTGTGGGCCGGAGACTTCGAACCATGCCGAAAATGCAGCATTGGCCGCGAGCCCGAATCTGCCTCCTGACGTGCTGCAAGATGGATAGCCTCCATCGACCAGGAAAGGGGTGCAGGAAGCGTTTGTACCATGAGGGGCAAGATACTTGTACGTAGGCGGATTTTCCTGACGAGGAACGTGCTGTATACGTGTCCTACAGTACCGCCTGAAAGCCACTGCCGACACTGGCGGGCCAGCACTCTCTTGTCCGCTGACAGGCTTGCAGGCCTATGCGCGCACCGCCACCCTGTTAGGCACAACTCCATCAGCGTAACGGCATGGACGCGACCAAGGCAGTGCATAACGAGCCGATAGCTGCTGAGGTACGGCCTTGGAGAAAATGGCTACATGAACGAAGTGCATTGCTTTGGCAATGCGCCATCTGAGGCCAACGGCAGAGGTTTCGCGTTATTCCATCGCAGCCAAAACATGGCGCTGCAAAGATTCTGGCATTGACGAGCCGCATGTACCACACTGGAGGGAGACTTGGGATTGCTGGTCCACTCGCATTGGCTCATAAGTGCCTTTTTCGCCTTTGAGTTGCCACTTTCTGCCAAAATTCACCCACATTGTCTTCGTCATGTGGCTGGCGCTGGCAAGTATAAGAAGCATTCTGCGCGTGGACGGTGACATGCTGCTGCATTCGTGGAGATGAGCGCTTCCAAAGAGTCGGTGAGGGTCCGAAAAAGAATTCGTGGCCTTCCTAGGGAATTACAGTGGATAATTGTAGAGCAAGATCCCCTTCCTTATATTCGCGCACTACATTCATATGAGGACGAGTACTACCAGGAGCAGGTCTCACGCGCTTTGCAGACTTACCTGTGGAGAAGAGTTCTCGGGATACAATTCGAAGGGTTACAAAATGAGCCTAGAACAGGCGGCGTGTTTTTGATTGGGCACGAATTAGGGCGGCTCCGCGGCTATCTCATGCGCAAGGTGAAGCAGCGGTTCCCCTGCAATCTTGTTCTAGCTTGGCCGATCGATGGATTTAAACTTCGACCGAACAAGGTTGAGCAGGGTTTTAGCGATGAGAGCGATTCTGACGATGAGAACATTCGCCTCCCAATGACGGTGTCACGGGTACAAGAACCGCGAATCGATTTACTTCTTACTAAGGCGCTCTCGTTTGAGGTAGATTACTTATCGAAATACTTTGAAAAGGATTCATCAGGGGTCGTCAGAACTTACGTTGCCCATCTACATTCGACTCAGTACGCCATCGACCAAGTAGAAGTCAATATGGAGATAGTTGAGAGGTCTGACCCTACTATGTATTGGCACGAGTATAAATATACCTTGCGTGTCCGGGGGGTTACAGTTTCTATGAAGCAGCGGAACCACATCAGCACTCAAAAGACGCCCAGGGCTGCACCATTCTGAGCTCTATCAGCTGTATGAATTTGTAATGCGACAAGTCTTTAGCATAGATCTTTCACCAAAGTACCCTTCGCCAAGATTAGAGGCCGCTTCTCACGGCGGGCTAATGGAAATTGATGCTGTGCAAACCATGTGGTGATTTTTTGTTCAATGGGGAATGGCACAGGCATTGGTACAGCTTGACCGTCAGAAATCCAGATCCAGGCCAAGAGCTGCGCTTCTCTGGGACAGTAGTCCTCACGTTTGGAGGGCTTGATAGAAAGAATGTGCATGCCGTTCGGTCAGGAACAGACCAAGCAGATCTGGTCAGCTTACGCCAAAATTCGAAGCTGATATTTGTGCCCAGATGCCCTCTTTGGCATTACTGCCATCCATAGCCTTGTCCATCTTGACCCTGATCATAAGTTCTCGAGATTCAACTGTCCACCATATGCTCGGTACTCTTTAGCTTCTGGTGCCCAAAGTGACACAGCCAACGAGCAAATCAGTATCTTGGCTACGATTCCCTCGCCGCCCGATGTGGCTCCAGCTCCGGTCCGGCCACAAGCGCGCATATCAGTCGATGAACCTGCTTCTGTTCAATTTTCGTTCGCCTCACCTGTTGCCGCCGAAATTTTGCCTTCGCGCTCTTCCATTTCTAGTTGTGCGCCTGTAGAGCAGCAATTCAACCAACGTCTGGATGTCGAATATGTTTTTGCGAAGCCACAAAATAGCGACCAAGATGTCGTTCATCACGAGGTACCACCCTCACAGTCACGCTTCAACGGTGTTGTTTGGGATGAGCGCAGGAAGCGGCAGCGTGAATTTAGTAATCGGACCAAGACAAGTTGCCTGACTTGCTGCCGAAGGAAGAAAAAGTGTGACGAGGCCGAGCCGGAATGTAGGCCCGAGGATCCGCCTCCCTGACATCTTCAGTCACTAACATGTTGATAGGCGGCAACTGCATCAAAGGAAATCACGTTTGCGACGGATATACCCCTCTTCCAAAGATTTCCGCGTCTTGGCCAAATCCACATTGCACTCCGATATCAAACGTTACTCAGCCACCCCATTCTAGGGCGCATGGTGCCGACGGCTACCAGCGCAACCATGACCACCGTCCAGCGATGGCACAGCCTACGGATATGCGCGTTGAGTCATCCAAACAGAGACACACTCAGAAAGAAGAGATGCTCCAAGGAGGCTATTTCTACCAGTATGATCAGAAGCTAAGTTCAGAGCGAGACCGTGCCGCCACGGCTTGCTGGCGATTCAACACGTTGACGTGTCCGCCAACCAACGGTGTCTCCACCGTGGAGCGCGGCCGTCTGTTTTTCGAGATTATCCAGCCAACTGAGTCATTTGTCTCCCCCAATATTGGCTGTGTTGGGCTTCAAGTCGCCGTTGAGACACCTTTTACTTGTTCATACGGCTACAATATCAGCATCGGCAATAATGTCTCTATAGGAAGAGCCTGCACCATGGATGATGCGGGCAAGATTCAAGTTGGGGACAATTGCGTCATTGGGCCTAATGTCAGCATGTACACCGTCGAGGCCTCTACCGATGTCAAGCACCTTCGAGACGGCCGCAGAGCCCAAGTTGCCAAGGGTATCACCATTCATTCAGACTGCTAAATTGATGGTAGCGTTGTGATCACGCCTGGCAGGGTCATCGGAAAGGGTTCCATGATAAGCGCGGGCTCAGTTGTAACACAGGTGCGCTTTTCAGACTCTTTCCTCGGAGGAGGAATTATTCTTACTCTTTCTCCAGGACGTGCTCCCGTTTACCGTTGTTGTTGGCAACCCTGCACGCGTTTTGTGTGGTGTTGCTTCCTTGTAGGTGCTAATGTAGCACAAGACAGGCTTTTCAGCAGCGCCGGCAGCGCGCACAGTATGGCAAAAAAGAAAGAGAGGAGGGGGGGTTCTAGGACTAAGGAGTCAGCAGTCATGGATAAGGTGCGCTTTCAAGTTGAGTAAAGCACTTGATTTCAACTAAATTGAGTCAGGATCATTGCGACTGATCTTAGGCTGCGGTAGGCGAAGAAAGTCTATTCAATAACTCGAAGTGAATCCGAAATTCCCAGAAAGGTGTAGACGCCTGACTGAACCGCCTATTCATGAGTTCAGTTGTAGCCTGTCATCTTGTGGAAATTAATGCACAATACAAAGCTCGTCCATCGATCTATATGACACTCGTCTCTCGCAAGACTCTGTTTATAAACCTCTTCCGCTTCCTCGTATTTGTCCTGCTGTTCGCAGATGGAGCCCAAAGCTTCGACGATCGTGCAAGACGTGGCGTGCTTCAGCCCCGCAACCAAGCGTGCGCTGTCCCACGCTTTTCGGTACATCGCCTCGGCCTCCGCCAACCTGTTCTGTTTGTGGAGAAGGTGGCCGAGATTGAACAAGTTAGCATACGTCGCATCATCATCGCCGCGCACAGAAAGCTCTTCCGCGGCGTCCATGAAGCTCATCTCTGCCTCGGCAACTCGTCCTTGCCGTGCGTACACCGTCCCCAGACATGTCAGCGCACCAGGTGCATAGTCAGAAGCAGCTTCTCTGAGGCCTTTGTAAGCTTCTTGGATGAGATTCTCGGCGTCTTTGAGCCTCTGTTGGTCTCGAAGTAGAACTCCTAAGCCAAGTTTGAGGCTCAAAACCTCAATGGAGTCCTGTCTGTGTGACTCTGCCAAGCCTTGCAACGCGAAATCATACGCTCTTTCCGCTTCTTCGACAACACCGCGAGCAGAGCAGAGAGCCGCAAGATGCGTGAAAGCTGTAATAGCCGTGGGATCAGAGTGGCCGGCAATATCCTTGAAACCGTAGGCCGCCACGTGGTACATGCGCATCGCATCGGACAGCTTTCCACGATCTTGGTAGATACCTGCGAGGTTGAATGCGGCTGTCAGAGTTCTCACATCCTTCTTCTCGACTTGTCTTTTGAACCCGTCTAAGGCGCGAACAAACATTGTTTCCGCTTCTTTTAGCTTCCGGCGTCTTGCATAGACGGTTCCGAGCGCATTGATGATACATAGCACCTCCACTGAGTCTGGCCCATGCTCCGGGTCAGCATCATCGACGAGAGTCCTGTACAGCGCCTCGGCTTGCTCATAGTGACCCTTGCCGCACAGCATTTGGCCATACTCTTGCATCGCTGTGATGGTCCTCCAGTGTTTGTGCCCAAAAATTCGACGAAACTTGCCGATCACAACGGAATGGAGCTCCTCGACTGCGGCATCATTTTGATTATCCCGATGCAAGGCCATCTGATCATGAACAAACCTTAGAAAAAGACTGTGGTCTGTTCGCTCCGCTTCGTCAAATTCTTCGATAGCTTGGGCGCGAATACCGATCGCTGTCTCTGCTTGCCCGTCTCTTTCTAGCAGAGAAATATATCTCGAGTAGATTGCATAACGTGAGGCGCACTGACTAGCGCCGTCGATCCGCTTACCTGGCCGATGCGAACGCATCCTGTACGGTTGCTCTCTTGATCTCAACAACTGTCCGAGAACGACTCAAGCTAAGGTTTTAAGTCCCAGTTATTTTACCAAGTGAGCTTTCTTATGGCCACTTTTTGCCCAAGTGCTAGGAGGCGATGATAGCCGCTTTTGACCACAGATATTCGTGGGACCATTTCGGCCGCTCCTCTACAACATGACCTCAGTTTGAAGATTTTTATTTTCTTCCCAGTTATTTCTGATCACACTACTAGTACCGTAAGACAAGTCAGACGGTTCTTAGCCGTTTCTCGATGCCACTTCGATATACTCTCGAGGGAGAAAGGTAGGTTTTGCCGGGACCAATGCCATGGTGATAACAACCTTACACATCGGGCACGCCGCTCTGGGGCTCTCTACTTTCCACCTATCCCAACAAATGCTACAGAAGACGTGACCTGTATTTGTCAGCCGTGTAGGGGCGAGTGGCCTCTGGGGGCTTGCCTACCACACGGAGTATAGAGAAGACCCTCGGACTCATCGCAAACGGCGCAGTGTTTCCAATCATACTGCTTCACAAATGTATTCTATCCCAATCAACTTCTGGTAGTTTTTGCCGCGAGCATTACTGTACTGGCTTACCGGCTTGTCCAAGAAATTTTGGACGTCTTCGCAGTCGATATCGTCCGCCTCGTCCGCCAGAGCGCAAACAAGGCATGCCTGCCAGCTGTGCACGCGAAGAAGCGATACAATGTCGGCGCATTCTGTACAGAGAAGCTTTTTCCGTCAGAACACAGACCAACTCAATTTTCTCAACTTACATATCCATGTATGCGATGTTTAGGTCCATCCTCGAGTATCGCTCGGCAGTTGAAGCAGAGCTGCTCAGACCCAGTCAAGTCTATAACTATTTTGTGGTCCATTTTGACAGCGAATATACCACATCCGGAACAAAGTCAAAGCAGGTTTCGCTCTGAAAATAATTGCTTCGCTCTGACAATAATGGGAACGGGGGGCGGGTTGTTAAAATGCTTACTGAGGGCAGCGCTCTCAGTCTTGCGAAGGCGGGATTTTGGATGCCTCGGTGGAGGAGCGACAAATGGCTCGCTGTAAATTACATTTATAGAAAGCCGGGCCACCGGTGGTGCCGAGCACATCTTGAATTATGCGCTTCTACAAAACAAGTTTTCTTCACACTGGTTTTTACCACTGCGGCATCATAGTATCTCCCTTGACTAAAGTTTCACGATACCAAGCTACGAGGGCGTTTCGACTGGCTTTACAACGCAACTTGCCACCAGAATCTTTTATTTTCACACTCGTTGTTTCAAAATGATTGATCCGTAGATAGTCCGGAGATCTCACTCACTTTTCTTTCACAGGTCATCTGTCAAGCAGCGTGACGTAATACCATTTCAGTTCAATTTTCTCGAGTTTCACGAGGATTAGCAACTTTGTGTCAGTATGCGGACGATGCGTACCCCGTGTCATGCCTCAGCCAGGCTCCGTGAGAAGAAGTGTTCGCTCGATTTTAAAGATGTCCCAGTGTAAAGATAAAATGGGTAGGCAACTTGCAACTACAGAGACAGACTGCTTGGATCTTTGCGCGAAGCAAGGACTTTTGTTGCGCTTTACCGACTCGAGGGTGTATAAAAGCGAAGAGCAAACATGAGCTCGCGCGGTCTTCACAACAGATAAGCAGCGATCGCTGAGACCGTTTTATTGTATGGTATGAGATGCAAGCAAAAAAGGGAGAACGTGTCGTGTAAACTTACGCCGAGGAGCTACTTCTGGCCCTGGAGCTAGTGCGGCAACTATGCAGCAACGGGAGCACGAATGTGAATAGTCCAATGTCTGTCAGGTATTTGAAAGAAAA
Organism: Beauveria australis; assembly: GCA_030411535.1. NCBI lineage: Eukaryota > Fungi > Ascomycota > Sordariomycetes > Hypocreales > Cordycipitaceae > Beauveria > Beauveria australis. Next base: position 72,462 of record JAPERH010000017.1, on the reverse strand, counting down.
TGATAAGCTAGGATAAGTCGCTTCTTCTGATCCCGTTTATGTGCTACGCTTTCATCGTGAATCAACGATGCCGTGATGCCTTCACCCCGGCACAGCAATGTGGAGCGACGGCGGGAGAGAGACAATTGTCGCCTGACACTTTCCAGATATATAAGTAAGACTATGCGAACTGCTTTTTGTGGGAAGATACTGACGCCGAGTGGATGAGCGACTGGGCATCGCCGTGACTCCTTCCGAGGTGCGCCTGAACCCTCGGCCACTGGATGGCTATAGCTGGAAAGCGTGTCCCGGACATGAGAGCTTTTTCGATCTCGTTTTCGCTAAGAACTTGAGTGATCAGACTATCAGCACATATAGACTGCTGGCCAGACATGTTGGGAAGACATTTGAAGCAGTGTCGGCAGAAGCCAGTGAGGAAAGCGCCAACCTGATTCTTTCAGTAAGTAGACTCGAAGATCAGATATGTTGACTCGCTAACTATCTTGAGCCATCGTCGAGCAAGCTCTACGCCGAGAATGAGCAGCTCCGGACAGAGAACTTGTCGCTCTCACAACAGGTTCAACAGCTGTCAGACGCTTTGGAGAAGGAAACTGAGCAGAAGCTTAATGTCGTAAGTCAGAACGAGGAACTACGTCAGGATTTGCAATCCTCCAAAGAAACTATTATTCAGCGCACGGACGAAGTGCTACGGTATCAGACGGCGTTGTCGAATTGGTTCCGTGAGCTAGATAAAGCGATGCCAGCGCTTGATGATCTTCGGCACACAATGATAGAAGGTGCAACTATGTAGCAGACTGCCATAAAACGCGGAAAGAATTGAATCACAGAAAAGCTCGGGAGAGGTAGCACTATACAGCGTCATGAAAAAATCGCGAATCTTTTATATTATTCGCTGGTCTCAGCACCAATATGTAAAGTAAAACGATTACCCGCTTCGTCTATGCCGCTAAGCATTATAGACACGGCCCTACGCGTGAAGCGCTGCACGCACAGCCTAAGCTGTTCTTCTAGAGCCTCCAAGCAGGCCGTTCCAGCACAATCCGCCGCATCGTCGTATCGTTTTCGCTTGCTGGGACGTGTAACATGGCCATTGAGGTCGTGTCGAACTAGGTCTGCCTCGGTCGTTGTTTGTTGCGCTGCCGTCACGTTTTGCGGACTAGGGTCCGGACGATAATAGTGAAACAGCGGGCTTGTGGGGCTGCCCCGAGCCTGGTTGGTCTCTGTGTGCTTCGCGGTCGTAGTGTCGTCGTTGACAAACCGCCCCCAGTCATTATCTCGTAGGGGGTCAGTCGGGCACTCCAGTGAGGGATCGAGAGGCAAATCCAAAGCATTCGGCCTGGCGCTGTCGCTTGCCGGGCTCCGACCAAAGCTGATACTGTCGTGTCCTTGGTGGGTGCATTGCGTTTGTGGTTGACAAAAGGAGCATAAGGAGTCTTTGGAGGAAGCAGGCATTGCGTTCAGTGTAGGGACCTTGGAAAGTAAACTTTGTGCGATGACTGCGTTGCATCTTATCAACGCAGACTCTGCGGGTGTTAAAAGCTTATGCCAGCTCTGCCGGCAGGAAAAGGCGCAAGCAAGAATGACCAGGTATGCGCGATCAGGAATATAGAAGCTGACGTGGTGAAGGCAGCCGCTCGCGGTGGCGTGGTGCAGAAGACTGATCATGCCTAGAAGAGCGTGGTGCCCGAAATGGACGCTGTGGCAGGGGCGACCATGATAGCGACACGCCTTACTGACTTGCCACAAAGATCCGTGTGCGGAGGCCGCATATGAGCGCCGTGCACAGCAAATATCGTCAAGACGGCGCGACTGTCTTAAGTCAAAAATCGCTGTTTTGGCCAGATATGGCGAAGCTGTCCACGAACGATTTTTTGTACAGTAGTTATTTCGCCAAAATCCGCCTGGTGGTAGATGGTGCCATTGGTCTTGCTCGGACAATTGAGCGAAAAGTGCCAGCCATGTTGGAAAGAAGCAAACTGCTTCTGACTAGGAGACCATCCAACAAATTCCCAATACAGCCGTGGGCAAAAGGGCGTTCCGCTTTTCAAACTAGTCCCTCTTTCTAAGCTACTACAGCCAAAAGTGGCAGGTACTTGAGGCTACTTCATGTGTATCTAGGCAGCTAGAAATGGCGTCTATCATTGGTGGATACTGTAGGCATATCGCTTCTTGACAGGCTAGCGTGTAAGTAGAGGTAGGTATCAGCAGCTTATCGATTAATTGGGCTTAGCGTCACAGTGCGACCCTAGCTGAGAGCTACTTTCTCCAGCGTCTTCGCCGCCACGTTTTATTGTTATGTGCAAATGTAGCTTCCGGTCCTTGACTAAGTATCTTATCCACCTCAGCCAATCAAAACTTAGCCCCGGGCCCATTTATAAAAGCCCAACCTTATTGCAAGCACAGTGTGAATCAAATTCTAGATACGTACGAAATTGATGCTGACCTGCACAGTAAGGCTGACAATGTCGCCGCTAAACAAGGGGAGATCACCCCGCTCTTGAACTTGCCATACTTTACATGTTTACATTACATCTTCTGCACTGTGGCAATCAGCGACTCAGTCACTTTCCTTTTATTTCAAATTTTGAAAATAAAGCGCTTCTGACATGGATGGAATTAGCGGCGCCGCGGCGGTGCTCTCGCTGGAGGAGCTTGCGGGCAAGACTGCCAGCTACGTTAAGCAAGTTTGACCGTCGCCCTGGGCCGTGACAGTTGCCGCGGTCAGCACCGCCGGCGCTCACCAGAGCGCTTCCAATGCAGCTCTTGGTACCGATCGGGAGGTGACCCTTAGCGTACCACTGGAACTTGACAGCCTGCGGTGTTTGCTCGAAGTTCCACTGAGTCAGCTTGCCACAGCCTTCGAGTTCTTTCTTCAGACCCTCACCATCAGGACCGAGCTTCGCGTCGGGGAGCTTCTTGCCACGGATTTCAAAGAAGTCGAAGAAGAACTTGTAAGACTCGTCGCAGCTGACTTGATTTACTTGCTTACTCAGAGGTTTCATCTCATAGACCCAGCCATCAGAGGAAGTGAGCCTGGAGCCGAATTTGTAATTGTGCGGGTTCTGCTTGGGGTCATTTCCGTCGCAGCCATCAATAACAGCATCCCGAAGGCGACCAAGACAGCGAGGATCGTCCAAGGGTCCTCTCGCATTATCATCCGTTTTGAAGGCGGACAGCTCGAGCTCGTTGACGGAGTCTATGTTGTACTTCACTACATTGTCTCCTTGTTTGCAGAAGGCCTCTGCGTTACCAACGGCCACATCCCGCGACATAATCCAGTAGTCGCCGCCGACGCCGTGGCAATCATTTATGTCCTCAGATGGAAGGCTGGGCGCAGACGTTGAGCTAGAAGTTGAACTAGAGGTTGAAGTAGAGGTAGGTGGAGAGATTGAACTAGTGGTGGTGGAAGTAGAGGTTGAAGTAGAGGTTGACCAGACATCCCAGTAATGAATAATTACAAATTTTTGGCATATTCTTATTCATTCTTAACAACGACTTTATATTCTTATGCATTACAGTCACGGGCAAATCGGCATTCCTCAAAATCTCCACACATCTGTCGCTAACCTAAGCCTCCAGACACCACTTGGCAGCTCCGCATCATTATCGCGACCGAGAAAAAATGGTGGTAAGGCTATAAAGCGTTTAGATGAGTTTTGCCTTCATTTTAGGGTCGCTTCGAGAAATTTTGTCAGGTTTTTAGTTCGATCGAAGTTGGTTGGAAAACTGAATGCTTTACCAAAACTGGAAGCCCATTTTGCCCATTAGTATACCAAGCTTAATAATAATTATTAATATAAACTGAAAGCCAGTTCTAGACCTGATCTCCAGAAGTGTCAATGATCTCGTCTTCCACAGACACCTAGACTTTCCTGATCAAATCATTCTTCACCCAACTACTCAAGCACTGCGTTCTTTCAACAGTCTCCGGAGCTAGCCTTGCCCTGTCCCAGGAAAGTGTACGTCTTGCGCAAGAGAACACCCGTTCAGGATCGTCAGACATCGCCGGGACACTGAGGATATCGATCGCCGTTTGGTGCAGGCGCGGGTACTCCATTCTCTGCTCCTCCCGGCACCACCATTCCAGCGGCGTCTTCGCCATCACTTGTCTCGGGGGCGCGTAAATAAACTTTTCGAACTCATCCTCGTCACCGGGTTCGTCTAATACACTCATGGATTGATTGATTCGCTCGCACGGAGACATCTCCAGCCGTTCCTTTGGAGGCTGCAATGCACCAGCCGCAACCAGTGGCCGGTTCCTGTACTTCGCCCAAAGCTGCCGTGCGGCGGCTACGGGACCAGCTCGCCATACCTCCGGCCAGTGCCGGTCGATAAAACTCCGGCGCTTCTCCGGATGGAGCAGCAGTGCCGTGATATAGATCGGGTTTGTGTCGCTTTCTTCATAGTATTTCGCAAGCACCCACCAACCAATGTAAATAGGGTTGGCCATATGCCCATTTTCTGCATACGTAATCTGCACCATTGTTAGGGCACATTCACAGAGCTGGGCCTGCCACGCTTCGTAGGATATGTACCTTGGCATCCTCAAATTGCTTAAACAGGATGTCCATGTTCCCCAGCACCTGGTCTATTGATGCCCACTCCATTTGCTGCTCCATGGTCGCTTGATTGTAAGTTGAGTCGCGAGCCTCTAGCCTTGCAACCTTGAACATATACCCTGCAAATGCGCCAAAACTTCCTGGCTGTGAGTCAACCCTCCCAAAAGGCTGGCCACCCTCAAAGCGACCTTTCTGATTTGCAAGTGCGAGCTGCACCTGCGAAATGGCTGCGCTCGTCTCAGCCAGCCAGCCCGGGTCTCAAAGTACTGGTCCGCGTGGCCAGGACACGACATGCATATTCTGTGGCGGTCGGGCTTTGAAGCCAGATCAATCCAACCCAAACAAAAAGGACTGAAACAGGTGACCCTTAGCAATATAGCGACCTTTGACGCACCAAAGCACTGACGGCCTAAATGGATCAATTAGAGAGCCAGCATTTTCCCCCGTAGAGGCTCCGGTGAATCCTTCTCCATTGCTGCGTCTGCTTGGTGACCTGCCTTGCCCAGAGGCAGACAGAAAACTCGGTCGGTTATCTTTGCTTGGGATACGCTTCCCACAAGCTCAAGATCAATCTCAGAGGTCGGCCGCACAATTAATGAAGGCTTCGCGCTGATAGCCCCAATGTGCCGCTCAAACAGGGCGGCAGAGCAGGACCTGGTGAAACCTCAACGAGGTGAGCCTTTCTCGAGAGTCATTTGACATCAGCATCCGGCGTACGGCCACCTGCACCTCTCGCCGTGTTTTCTTTGTAGGATTCGTGTGCCAGGTCATTGAAGCAAATCTTGTCCACATCAAGACAGTGGCGATAAGTAATAATGAAGATGTGAGATGATCGACAGATACAGGATCCGCAACTTTGGGCGACAAAAGGCGCGAGCATCGGTCCTGAACGAAATCGCGATGCTGCATATGCCCTGCGCCGCTCCCGCCATCCGGGCCTCCGGAAAGTGGACGAAGAGGCGAGACTAAAGGCCCGCTCTGTCGAGAGGACACAAGCGAGTAGCGAAGGCTCTGCTTGCAAATTGGCCCGCCTGCCACTAATGCAACTTACAGAGGAAAGAGAAAACACAGGGCGCGCTGCAAGACTTGTCACTCCTGCTACACATTTGGTAATCGTTTCACAATGGATCAACTTGTGGTTTCGAGTCTAGAGTTTTGGAAGGAGTTTTCTCGGTTGCATTTGGGGAGATTGTCGTGCAGGATGACATGGAGTTCTAAAGACAAGCTTTGTGTAACAGCATTAACCACAACAACCTGCTGTCAAGCGCTGCCGGAAAGTCTAAAGACGGTAGAAATACATACCGCTCCCGCCATACTTTTCGTTTCTCATACTATACCTCCTCTGCTTGTACGTACTTTTACGTACTTGATGTCACTGCCCAACACTCTAGCTTACCGGGGCTGATCAACGGCTTAGTCAATCAATGAGACCGCTTTTCAACAACGAAGCGACCATGGGACCAGTTCCAACTCGGCGCCCTCTCTACATGATAAAAGTACGTTGGAAAAAGCAATTCTTTCATCGTTCAATGGGATCGTCTGTGTTTGTCATTTCGTTCAGTTCGTCTCTTCTTTCTCGTCATGTTTGCGGTCAAACATGGGCCTGTCCGGTGTTTCTCGAACGCAGTACTGACGGTCTCGGGGCTGAGCCGTGTTCCAAGCGCTGCACTACTCATGTTTGTACCATTCTCTCTGAGAAGCTTGGATATCACAGAACATCGATAGCATGCAGTAAGTACGGCGCTTTTCGTCGTCCTTACGACTCCTGGCTTGCTGGGCGGCCGCGTGGTAGCTCGGGACTACTGGAGCTTTGCTCAAGGCACGACTACTAACCAAGGCTGCGACACAATAGGCCATTGCCGACGCCGAAAAATTCGCTGCATCGTGTCTTCGGAAATACAGAATCGATGTATAAGTTGCATACGACTCAAAAAAGTCTGCACCTTCTGCCCTGTTGACCAGCCACCGACGGTGGACTCACAAGGTAAGCCTGCTGGCCCAAGAACTAGCAGCTCAACAGAGCATTCGCAGTTTTCCTCGCCAGCGCTCGCATTTGGGCAGTCCGTTGACATGGCATCAGGATCTATGTACGGGATGGGGCCGAAGCAGGATTACAATGGGCACGCGGCATCCGCTGTTGTGCCGTCCAGTATTGGGTATCCAAGCGTTATTGATGAAGGTTTGTCAACTCGATATGAAGGTTCTTCGGAATCGGGGCGAATTTTACTGACGATGTTGGAAACTAGGAATAAGCATGCCGATTTCCTCCCGAACAGAATCCTAGTGTCTCAACGGGAACGAGTCTCGCCGGGGGGACTGCCGGGCCAAGCCCAGTTACACTGCCTGGATCCATCGATATGGGCTACGAGTGGTGCTCATATGGCAGCGATTCTGACTTTACAGAGCAAATATCGCCTTTTGCCCCTGGAACAACCACTTCAGCAACCTGGGTGACCGCAATGCCCAGAACGCCCCAGTTCAGCGATTGGAACTGGAACAACGGTATACTTCCGATGACACAAGCGATATGCGTGTCCTTCAGTGGCGAGGTCATGAGCCACCCGCAGCATCAAGTCGTAACTATTTCAAGCAAATCACCGTATAATGGGCGGTACCTAATATAGAGGACACGTTTACGTTGCCGATGAAACAGGCCTCGGGAGCAGGCCATCTGTCTAGCCAAGCCTGCGACCCCAGCGGCGGATGGCAACCAACAGCAACAGTCGATTCTCTGACAACAACAGATGTTTGATTACATACTACGTCAACCCATGTCATTCATCCGTGGATTGAGCAGTTGACATACGATTGTTCACAGACGCAGCTCCGTTGGAGCGTCTAACGAGACCGACTTAATGGCGCTAAACCGAATCAGGCATGGCTGGTACTGTAACGATGCGTATCCATGCCAACAAGTAAGTTCAAAATGCGGTCCGTCTCGCCGAGCAAGGACGGAACCATGCCAACATACAGGTAAGGGAGGAGGCAATATTGTAAATCAACGTCAATTTATATCCACTCAACTCAATTCGGTGCCAAATCGATCAACGCCACTGAGGCTCACGGTTGACTAGGTCAACTCAACGCAACTGGGCCTCGCAGTGGATTGAGTTGAGTGGTGTGCAACCTTGCCTGTTGATGCACGCCATTCTGAATTCGCTTTTGCGCGTCTGGTCCATGGCTATGTCCATGTTCGCGGGAGCGACTATGTTGGCGTATTCACCGTCGGCGTCGTTGGTTGGTTTCTCAGGTGAGCTGCGACCCGACGCGCTTCGTTTCGGGGATGACTGTGAGCGAGCCTTGGCTTGACGCCGCAGCGGCATGATGTTGAGTATCGAGTCAGACGGCGTCTTATAGTGCGGTAGATAGGCAGGATGGCGATATCGATCAGGGGTCGGTAGATGTTGGGCGCATTTTGCTGTTGAGCCGTGGTGTCAGCAGAGAGACATTGAAGAGACACTGATAATGGAAAGGTCAAACCTCGAAAGTAGTCCTTTAATGAGGAGCCAGCTGGTAACAGGCAACGGCTGTGCCGCACGAGGTGATATTTGATGGTCCTGCGTGCTGATTGACGGCCCGCCGGGGGCGATTGTGTCTATGTTTTCGTCTGTTATAGGATGTTTAACGTGTTCATCGCTTTCAGGCTCGGGTGTCTCGATCAGGGCAAACGCGATGCCGCCCCACGGCTTCTTGCGCGCTGTATTGCCGCCATCGCCGTTGTTGCCGCCGCCGCGTTGTTTCTGCTGTTTCCGTCGTCGTCGTTGCTGTGTCACCCATGGCTCGTTCGTAACAAATAGGTGGCTAGGATGACCCCGCCGGCAGGTGGGTGGTGCCGGCGGGGGTGACCCACGTTAGCTAGTAATCTTCGGAGTAGAACTCTACGCTAAGAGACACCACTGTTGTAAGGGTAATACCGGCATATATCGATTGGCGGAGATCGGCTGGCCAGAAAGGCATTAGGCGTCAAGATCGGCGAAGATTTCGCCCGTTTCAGTGGCCTGCGTCCATGCCGCGGTTAGTGGTAGGCCTCCCCAGCCTTGCACCAAGCCACTATAAATGTAACTGTCGAGAGGTCAGTCCATCCCCGGAGTACCCATCTTTCATCGACCTTCGCCTCAGTTTGTCGCATCGTGCGGCGTCATTCCAGCAGCTATGGAAAGTGGCGTCGGTGTTGACGGTGACGATGATGCAGCTGCTACAATTGATCCTCGGCTTCTTATGGCTGTTCCATTCGTGAACTCAGACATCCGCGAATTGCGTGAAAACTTCGAGCAGGAACTAGACCTGGGTGAAACTGGTCTCGCGGGAGAAAACTTGGAAGAGAATGACTTTGCAAATACACATTCTTGAGATGTTCCCATTGCATTACCTTCTCTCCTGTTTACGCCGCCGTCCGCTTCTTTGTACTACTGCGAAACGCCCGCTTGGCTTCACGAAGGTTCGCGTATCGATCTCATTCAGACCAATAATTTAGTCGACTATATCAAAGAGTTTGCTGCGAGTTTACAGTTCAAAACAAACAAGGGATGGAAATTTCAAGAACTATACATGCCGTGGGACGGTCAGAAATACATCGGGTCTGCAGGCCTGTACCATTGTCCTGCTCCTGAATGTCAATCACCACCGTTTCAGCTCTCGCGCGATCTCCGGTACGTTCTTGTGTTTACTAAATCAGCTAAGGTTCTCTTCTGCTTTTACCCTAAAGTTTTCTTCATCCGCTAATATGTATCATCTCAAAGTCATCACTTCAAAAATCACTACAGGCCTGTTATCTGTCCCGTCAGAGCTTGCGAGCAGCGATGCGGCGAGCAAAGAGAAATGAAGCGGCATTTTCAAGAGGTTCACGCAAAACATACCCTTGAAAATCATCATTGTCCGTATCCCAATTGTAGCAGAACATATCGCCGTCACGCGTCTGTGAAACGCCATATTGAGAGGCAGCATCCCGACTCCGCCCCAGATAGTTAACAGCTACTTAAAGATTTGTACTCGAAATAGTAACAACTAGCAAACATTAAAATAAATTATACTACGTGATTTATTTGGGCCTATAATAGTGCGCCACCTTCTTCTTCCGAGCTGTCCTCGTCATGAAATTCCTTGTTCTCAAATTCATGACTTCCTTGCGACGATGCACTGCACACCTGTGCAACACGTTCAAGTTCATACAGCAACCCCTCCTCTTCCGTGGACATAGACCTAGAATCCGACGCATACGCGATGCAATAATCCCCATCATCTCTATCGCTAAATATTTCCTCCTCCAGTCCATGCAGTGACGGTACCAAAGTTGAGACACCCGTTGTCGAATCCGGGTGCCAAGCTGGCGGGACGCTCCTCCCCCACAGATGATTGACAACCTCCTTCCTCACGGTCTTTGTTATTTCAATCATCAAATCCCGCTGCCTATCCGAGTCTGCATCTTTGTTCTTGAATTTTTCCACCAAGGGCGGTCCCCAATTCGGATACACTTTCCCATGCGATTCCGGTACAATCATGCTTGCCGGATGCTCCACGAAATACAGCTTGCAAGTGAAGCAAGCCGGCTTGCTGCAATAGACGTAGCGATCTCCTTCCAAAAACGTCAGGTTATTCTTGTAAAAGTATTCCAATACGCAAATTTCGCTGTGCACAAACGGAGTACACCCGCGTTCAACCTCCATGTACCTCGTCAGCGGCTTGCATCCTGTATCTTGCAGGTCGACAAGGGCCTGCTTTGCCCTGACGACGTCTGGGTCGTCTTTCGAAAACATTCTGCGCAGTATTCCGGGCAGGGTTGTGTGAGAGTCCATATCTGGCTTTGGCGCAGACAAGCTTTGCTTGACGACCCTGACCTCAGCACACTGCAGTACATTCTGCAGAAATGGCGCGTTCAGAAGCAGCGATAGAGGCTTCTGAATGCGGCCGGAGAGCCGCCCTAGCGAGTGCCTTGCTTTGGTGAAACATCCTCCTCGGTCGCCAGGAATTTCTTGATCGGCATACCGTTTCTTTTCTAAGTGTGCTTCGTCGTGGAGCCTTCTCATTTGACACGACTTGAATGCCCGATGCATGGCTACGCAGACGTCCAGGTGGCTGGACTCAACATCAGGATATGGTGTCAGAAGACTTTGCAGCCAGCTCACAAACGAATCATCTGCCTCAAAATTAATCTTGCTGTAGTGAAAAAGTAAAGTTTGAGAATCAGGCCATTTACTTTGTGGGCTTCTCTGGCCGGTGATGTGGCGGATGCAAAGCGGAATAGCCGATTTCAAATCGGCTATATACACCGAAATACGCTTTTTCGCATGTTCAATACATAGACTGAGAAACTCACGTAGAACTTCTTTCTTTCGTTTTCCTGCCGTCACAGCATATTCGACCAGCATATGGATTGAACGCTCCAACATAAGCTTGCACTTCTTTGGAGACCTAGAGGCCAAGAAAAAAACGTACGCTGCATCCACTTGGGCAACGGAAAATGCAGTAAACATAATGCCGCCTTTTTTTCCGTCGCAGATGAAGGCAAGGTTCCGCATATACTCTCTGCGCAAGTGTTGCTGTGGGGAGCTGGATCGCGGATACTCCGTATGGCTGTCGCGCGTCCTATTGAGACTGCACAAGAGGAAGTGGACTTCGTAAAATCGAGCCATGAGCCGAGTATAGGGGTCAAGCCGTGGTTTTCTCCCGGGATGCTCTTCACAAGGGAGAGATAGCCGAAAACTCGTCACCGGGAACATGATAATGACACGGGTGATGGCGAGGGTGGTGGTGATAGCTACAACCTACACCACGATGCAATATTCGGTCTAACTGAAGTCGTAATATTTCTAGCAAGGTTTAACTGCTACCTGGAGGGAGGCAGTAGCCCACACAACTGTCAGGTGTCGTGGGCCTACCACTAACACCACTAGCGGCCATTCACCGCGAATGGCTGCTCGCCACACCTCCGGAGCGGAGACCATGCCGTCCGAGAAGACATGACGTTCTGTTCTGGCCTGCACGCATATTTCATTGCTCCCTAATCATTCTCAAGTTCGAATTAAGACCGATGTTTTCGACCAAAGATTCAAATTTCTCTTATAGCTAACTTCAAAGGTGACGAGCTAACATCTCATGAGCCGCTAGCACCGCGGGCTGTTGTCTCGATTGACGCAGCATTAGATTGATTGCTGTAGCATACAAGCAAACTTCTGCTCGTTACAGACGGCGGATGCTGTCGTCTGCATCCCTGTCTCCTTTAATGCAGATCTTCAATTGCGTGTGCGGCCGCGCGAGCCGTCCGCTCGAACTGCACTTTGCCTGAGACACCAGCTGATTTTCTACTGTTGGCGTCTTGGCAGTTCAGAGAAAACTAGCGATAAGACCGACTTTGATCCCAGTGTCAATCTGACACATGCATCACTAGTGGTAGGCCTCCTCCGCCCGGATGGTGGCCATGCTGCTTTCATATCTACTACTCATATGACACTAGTCAACAGGTATGTAGGCAATGAACAGTGCATAGATGCATACTGCCACTGAAACATTTTTTGTGCGCCACGGCGCTTCGACACCACTATGGGACTGCACGGTTGAAGCCTCCCCGCCGTTGCAGCTGTGATAGCTGCCATAGCACCTCGTTTTGTGACGGCAGACCAAATCTAAGTGCAGGGAAGGCGGCAGCCCTCATTCTTCTCCCACCAGAACGAGGACAGTAGCAAGACAACATGGGAGTGGCTGGGCCATACAGCGATCCCTGTAGCAAGATGCAGCAATATAATCCTGCCTCAATGTGAAGCCCACCACACCAATCACTGCAAAACCCGCCAGCCACGTACATATCGCTGAAAAGGGTCCCTCATGGTTTGTGGATGGCCACTGTCCCTGCGCTGGTGCTTCAGGGCTTATCTGGCCGAGCGCAGAGTGCTCGACGATGTCTAGAATATGCCGTGGCTATGCACATTTAACTCCAAAACTTCCCGTCGCTGCATTGGCCCGCCATGACAATCAAGCGTGTGCCGTCTCGCCGCGTCGGCCACCGACAGCATCGTGCATTTAGCCAACATCTTCTGCCCTCTGTCGTAACCGGCACCAACGGAAGCGCCAGACACTGCGACATACTACGGTGAAGAGGTGGACTTGTCGACGAGAAACGCAGGCCCCGTAACGCTATCATTGCCTAACCGTTGCTGGGATATTCTTCAAGATGATGAATCGGAACTTACTGCAATCGAGCACTTTGAGATATGCGTTGATGGGGGGTCTCTTCGTGACATATTGCTAGCAATTCAGCAACAAAATGAGCGAATGGATGCAGCTGCAGGCGAGAAGCACGGCGACAAACTTTATTTTGAAGGATTGCATTCCTCCGCTCGCTTGCACTGTTGGAAAAAAGCACACCACTAATGAACGCCCGTTTTTAGTGTCACGGCGCACGCTAACTTTAGGAGGTAGAGTGGAGGCTGAATGTGGTTCTGCTTAGAACTTTGTATGGAGATAGCTACGAGGAGTAGTAATTTGACGTCAATGACTTATGGGCTTTCTGAGTAACAGCTTAGTTCCAGGTTCGGGATAATTAGCATAGGCTTATAGTTGCCCTTTTGGAGGGCGTAATAACTGAATGAATGAATGAATAAATGAAAACAGATACAAAGTGTTTGAAGACTTTATCTACAGGTTTCTCCCGTTTTGTGGCAGACTTCCACGGCCACACACACACACTCTCTCTCTCTCTCTGCAGTGTTCCGTGCGAAACGGTCGGCAGCCAGAGGAGTTCTAATATGGCTCTCAAACGCGCGGCGCCGGTCTTGCGTCATCAGCGCATCATATTGTGCTACGCCGCATATCGGGTTGGCATCCCTTATATTGCCAACCAAACTGTACAGTACTTCAACTAATATTCCTTTGTACTAATGCTGCGCGCCTGTACAAGACTTCGTACCCTCCCAGTAACCACTCGCTTCACGTCAGCTTCATCATCTTACGATACAACGCCTTATGGCCCACCATGAGCACTGAAACATCCCACTCCGAGTCTACATGCGGCAAGAATGATTGGAAGACTCGTCCCCCATACCGCGTGCACCAGCCCAATGAGAAATTTCATGCTCTGTACGAAGCAAGCTGCCACTGTGGCCAAGTGGAATACCAGTTAGGTCGCGAAAGGCCCCTAGACAGCAAGCTTTGCCATTGTACCACTTGTCAAACTCAACACGGTTGGTTCTCTGCTCCTTTTGATCAATCTTCATTTTAACGTCCGCAGCCGCACCCTTTCAATGGGCCGCTATTTTCCACAAAGACGACATCAACTTTAGTAAGGGCCACCATTGCCTGGAGTGGTACGATCCCACCGAAAAGACAATAGAACACAAATTGCCCTGTAAAGTTCGCTGCAGTTACTGCCATTCCCCAATCATGGATGAAGGGCGGAACATGATCCTGCTGTTCCCCTCCCTTATACGTTTCAAGTCGGACAAGGACAGAGAGGGTTTTAAGCCCAGGTATGATGCATATTTTCCTCCTTAACAATATCGAAGCTAACTGCTCAGACTTCACATGTTCTACAAGCAGCGTGTAATAGATGTCCCAGACGGCCTTCCCAAATGGTCAGGAATCAATGAAGACAGCGAGTTGATCGAGAATAGCCCACCGGAGGAAATTAAGAAACAAGAGCGAGAGAGGGTAGAAGAATAACCCAGGTAAATATGACTGGAAATGACAAAGACTCGTCAGCAAAAGCTTCGTCTAAGTGAATGCAAACATCGGCATCTTCATACTGCTCGTCGGACAGCGAGGGTTTGACTCCTTAGCAAAACACATGATAATACGCCTGGCGTCGAGATAGGCGCTGCTTGAAAGGCAAGATTGAATTGCGCGGCGCTGCGATATGCGTTGGCGAAGGCGATGCAGAGGGCATTGGAGATCACCAGCATTTCTTGACGGGCTGTAATTTGTTCTTGGGTAAAGCGGGGCGTGAATTGAGCCAAATTAAGTGTTTCGTGTGTCTTCCGGGCGGGCTGTGAGTCACTTGGAATACTTCTCAATTCTGTGCTGTGTACGCTTGTTTATCTTCAAATAATAGAAGTCCGAAATGCGCACGTACACCTCGTAGGATTTACCGAGGAGTTTCCCTATCGCCGTCTCTGGTTGGGATGGCAGCTGAACCTGGAGGTAGCTAGGGATCTTCTTGCAGTAGAAAAGATGGATTGGCGACTTTTGGCGCCCGTGAGGGCATTCCAGCGTCGCTTGTCCTGGGTGGAATTTCTCATGATATTCCGCGAAGTCTCCGTGTTGGGATCGCGCTGTCAGATAGCCGAGCAAGCGAAGGGGGAGGCTGAGTTCCACGAGCTTCTAAAGCTCGGCCTGGAGGCAAAAGTTTGAGTATTCCGTTCTCTCAGCCGACACCCACGAGGCTCGGTGATCGATTGCCATCTGCTTTTCCGTCCGTCTTTTCTTGTGCGAAACAGAGGGCAGATGTCCATCCGTGGGAAGCGTGGCTCCATACTTCGCGAGTTAGTCGGCCAGCTCATTGCCGAAGATGACAACCTGGACAGCCTCGTACTGGTCGGAACAAAATGTCCGCTCGTGGCAAAAGCCTCAGAAGTATCTCGACTTGTTTATTGAACCTCGCCGCGGCTTTACGGAAAATCTGTTCGCTCTAGGACCGCAGCCCTACCACACGCAAGGCAATATTTCGCGGACCTCATGGAAAGCAGCTACCAATTCATGCTTACGAAAATGTTGTTATGCTGACCACCGGACTTGGCATCGCAACTCATTTGCCGCATCTGCGGAAGCTCTTTCACGATCATTCAGTGTTTCATGTCTTGTCCACGGCACAACAGACTCCAAGAATATGGCGACTCATTTTACTCCTAGTTGGTATACATAGAGAGCATTCAATCCACGGCCGCTGAAGCAAGGCAAGAGACAATGCCTCCAGTAGGTGGATGTGTGCAGTCCTCTGTAGTCTGTATCCTGTGCCTAGATTGACGACTTTATGATAGCAAATCGGTGCTCAATGCCCATCAGACGGCGGTGCTTGACCAACTTCCCATTGCCAAAGGAGCTGCTTTCGACTCGAGCTCCGACGAGCATACCCCGACATGCCTGCCATCCACTCGAATGGAATTACTTAATTCGCGGCCCAAGGTCGCCTGGGCGCTGGCTTTTTTCTTGAAGAGAGGCGAGACAGATCGGGGTAACAATACCAAGTTCTTCCCTACAATTGCGCGTGACATGGTACGTAGAATACCCGACAGTCGTGTAGAGCTGCTGGAATTGGCGAAGTCGGCGTGGCGGCGGGCTTGCCTAGGCTAACGGGGCTTTCACCACGCGATATTCGACTGGGCGACGTCCTCGTGGCGCTACCCGAGGGAGACAGCGCCGGGCTGATTACGTATGACCTAGGCAAGGAGACCAGTTACGACGGCTTTCAGTTACTACGAGGCAGCCATATTCTAGCGGTGACGGAGACGGTTGTGAGGGCAGCCATCGGGAGCATCAAGGAGCAAGCGCCAGACGACGTGGGCCTGATTCTCCCAAACTATAACAACATCAAGAACAAGACGCACGATAGTGGGACTTTTGCCGATCCTGGACAGGATGCGGACCGACTCTACGGGGATGACGAGTCGGGACGGCCGACCCTTCAAACACGAGAGCCTCGACCAAACGAGCGACGTACGCGTATCTGGTATGGGCCGATTGGATCTGGGGACAAGCTGATGAAGAATGCATTAAAACGAAACGAGCTAAGGGATCGGTATAATATAATTGGACTTGAGATGGAGGCGGCGGGAACGATGAATCGGATCCCCGTTGGGGTGATCCGTGGTGTATGCGACTACGGCGACGAACACAAGAACAAGGAATGGCAACCATATGCGGCGGCAATGGCAGCAGCCTATGCAAAGACAGTATTAGCGCAGATAGGGCCAGCTAGTTCCACGAGCGGTTTGTGATTTATTTCTATGACTTAACATAATCGCTGACTGATTTTAGTCCACTATATCCCTTTTAGACGCAATCATAATTTTACGGGCCGCCGAACGGAGCTTGACCAACTCGAACGACTGCTCTTCCGTGAGAAGAGAGAGCGAGTGGCGGTGGTGGGACTTGGGGGCATGGGCAAGACACAGATCGCGCTAAAGGTGGCATACCGGGTGCTGCATATGGAAGTAGAGGGTCTGGTGGAGAGACACTCCGTGTTCTGGGTGCAAGCGCAGAGCATGGCGACCTTCCACAAGGCCGCAGCAGAAGTGGTGCAGCGACTCAACATCCGATGTGGCGACGACGACCCGAAGGAAGTTCTCCAGACATATCTTGAATCGGATGCGGCAGGTCATTGGCTTTTAGTGATGGATAACGTTGATGACGCTGCTGTACTGGACGGGGTACCGGGCCAATCGATCGGGCTTTCTGACTTCTTGCCGCGAAGTCCCAAAGGACGGCTTCTTATAACGACGCGGCAAGCCTCGGTCGCTGTGGACGCAACGGCTAGCGACGTGGTGAAGATATTGTCTATGACGTTTGACGACGCAAACTTATTGATGGAAACGTTACTACTTGATAAAGGCCAAGTTCGGGATACCGAGAGCACTAAAGAGCTGCTGGAGAAGTTGATGTGCTTGCCTCTAACGTTGGCGCAGGCCGCGGCATATATGAACAAGAATGGGACACCTATAGTTCGGTACCCGGGGAGGTGCCGGTCGGCCGACCAGAATATGATCGACCTTCTCAGCAGGCGGCTCCGTGACGAGACGCA
Organism: Beauveria australis; assembly: GCA_030411535.1. NCBI lineage: Eukaryota > Fungi > Ascomycota > Sordariomycetes > Hypocreales > Cordycipitaceae > Beauveria > Beauveria australis. Next base: position 55,179 of record JAPERH010000017.1, on the reverse strand, counting down.
TCACAGTGAGGCGCAAGGAGCTGTGGCAACGACTTGGACCGTGTCATTTAAAGCGATTCGCGAGACAGACGTGAATGCTGTTCGTCTTCTGTCTTATATCCGATGGATTGAGCCGAAGGCGGTACCACTAAGCATATTACCAACAGCAAGATCTCGAATAGAGCTAGAAGACTCGATCGGATTGTTGTGCGGGTACGGATTTCTCAGCTGGCGGGAGGACGGCGAGACGCTGGATATGCACAGCCTGGTACACGTGGTCTTGCGATTGTGGCTAGATCAGGAGGCGGATGATTTCTTGACGACGGAAGATGTGGCAATTGAGCATCTGGAAAGGATCTTTCCGTCGAGCGAGTGGGAGAACAGGCTAGTGTGGCGTCAGTTCTTGCCGCATGTTCTCTCCCTCGTAAAGGACACCCGGCTACGACGAAATGAGACATTGCAATCGTTAAGTCATAGGACCGGGCTCTGCCTGCGAGTGGATGGGCGGACTTCAGAAACGGTCGATCTTTTTGAACTCTTTGTAGCTATTCGGAAGGAAACACTGGCAGAGACTCACCCAGATCGACTAGCCTCGCAGCATGCACTGGCACTTGCATACCAGGACAACGGCCAAGTCAAGGAAGCGATTAAGATACTAGAGCATGTGGTGGCTATTCGGAAGGAGACACTGGCAGAGACTCACCCAGATCGACTAGCATCGCAGCATGCACTGGCACTTGCATACCGGGCCAATGGCCAAGTTAAGGAAAAACATCGTTTTCGCTGGTGGAAGAACACGTCATGAAATAACATTTCTAATGCCTATAAGCATGGAGTTTACTTCCTTTTAGAACGGAATTATATCTCTACTAGCCTTTAACCTAACGGACAAGTAAGTGGCACGTTCTAGCATACAGTCGCGGGCAAATTGTCATTAGCCATATATCCATGGGTCACTAATCTGAGCCTCCAGACATCAACACCTGACAGCTCTAAATCATCACTGCAACCTAGAAAATGGTGAACAACGCTTAAGAGCGCTTGAATGAGCTTTCATTTATGTAGAAGTCATTCCAAGAAAACTCAACCAAATTTGTTGCGCCGTGGAAATTGGTCGGAAAACTGAGTGCTTCATTAACACTAGAAGCCCATTCTGCCTATGAGTACAGCCACGGGCGAAATGGCCTCACTCAAAATCTCCATACATTCGTCGCTAATGTAAGCCTCCAGACACCACTTGGCAGCTCCGCATCAATATGACGACCAAGAAAAAGAATGGTCGTGAGGCTTGAAAGCGTTTAAATGAGTTTTGCCTTCATTTTAAGGATATTTTCAAGACATTTGACAAACTTTTGGCTCCATCAAAGTTGTTGGAAAATTAGATACTTTACCGAAACGGGAAGCCCATTTTACCCATGAGTGTATATACAGATTTAAATAATAGATTGCGAAACTCCATAGATTCGTTGATAATGATATTAATACAAGCACCGCTGTCATTGAAGTATACAGTATGCATTTCAGAGCAGTTCATACTGTGTGGGTCCTCTAAGAGTTACAATCAATCTTGTAAAAGCGGAAGGCATTATTGCCCAAGACTGTAACGATGAGCGATTGCGGCAAGACCGCGGATGTTTGCGCCCATGAACGCAATCCATAATGGGACAAAATAGCTCAACCTATTTAAACTAAGATCTCAAGTACTGTTTTGTTATTGCCGACTCACCGGCACCTATGGCTGTTATGAAAATTGATGACGGGTTGCGCTGCAGGACATCAGGCCCGCGTTGAAAATCATTGCCCCTTCCCAATTTACCTGCGATCTGTTCAACAACTTATTCTTGAGCCGTCTCCCGTCTATCAAATCGATCCCGGACTGGCATATTCCGAAAGTTACAAGCCTGTGGATAATGGTACTGGGGTCTCAATCAAAATAAGTAGAGTGCTATCTATGACAGGTCCTATCACGCAGTTTGAATACGCCTTCGTGCCCCAGCAAACGCCAAACTTATTCTACGATGTATCCGATATCAACGACGGGAATCCACGCCAGTTCTGTGACTTTGGTCTCGCGTTGTATCCTTCTTCCCCTGAATGTTCTCCCATCATTTGTCCGGCAGATTGTCGAACGATCTTGCTCACAAGTATACAATAAGTTTCATGATGACTCTGCCACCCGAGGCTGTCATGAAGAGTCATTGGCCTTAATTCTTTGTATTGATGGGCACGACTCGCTCTTGTAGTGCCTCATCGAGCGAAACACAGAGGAACTGTTTGCACGCAGAGTTGGGCAAAGGTAACTCATCCCGTCGATACAGACAAGGGCGAATAGAGCGTAGTGACAGCCTGGTCCAGGCTGTAGCGTCGGTAAAACCTATTGCGTATCCAAAACTTTTGGGAAGTCATTCTTCTGCAGAGCGTCATGACCGATCTCTCGTTTAGATGTCCCCTGCAGAGCGTCATGATTGATCTCTTGTTTAGATGTCCTACCCTCAATAATCTACACAAGTATACAAAGCGCTATAGGCTTACCATTGCGTTTAGATCTGGGAAAGCCATGCCTGGGGGGCAGTGTTGAGTGACATGCCATACCGCTCGGGGATGCTCGTACACGAGAAGTGCTGGCACATTTCCGCTGTTACCGAGTTTTTTAGGCGGCATGCTAGGGAAAGAGCAGTGTCCTCGCGGCGCATGACTTCAATAGAAAGATTTGTGGAAAGAAAATTGGTCTCAAATTTCAGAATTATTTTTCAAAAGCGGTTTTCGGACATGGCACACACATACTTATAGCTGTAGAAACGTCACGTCGTCCGCAACCTGGCTTGAGGAGCAAAAAAAGGCGGTTCTTGTCCTTCTAGACTGTGAAAAGCAACGGGCTGTTCGTCCGAGCTGCTCCTTGGCAGCCAATTCTTACTCGCAGCACTCTATGGGGTGCGCCATGGGGTGTGTAATGGGTGTGTAGCGGGTGTGCCATGGGGTGTGCCATGGGGTGTGCCATGGGGTGTGCCAGTCATGGGGTGCGCCATGGGGTGTGCCATGGGGTGTGCCATGGGGTGTGCCATGGGGTGTGCCAGTCATGGGGTGCGAAGCAAAAAGTTGCTGCTTGTGCTGAAACTTCTTGGCGGATCGCTTGGGAATCAAACAAGTACTGTAACCGGACGGTTTTGAATCGACAGAATAGTTCAGTCGGATGCACCCCGTCACCACTACCGGAAAAGAAGAAAGGTCCAACAGCCTGGAGCGCGCGACGCCGAGCGTGATGGCCTGGAAACACCCCACCGACAGACCTTTTTCTGCTGCTACAGCATGCGTCGATTTTTTAAGGATAGGAAAGACGTCCAAGCTATGTACTGTAATTAAGGAATATGAGACCAGTAGCTAAGAAGTCTGAATCGTGTCTCCGGGGTGATTTTATAGCCCCCCGCGAGGCTCCGCTAGCCTGTAGGGTAACGGAGTAACAGCTAGTAGACCAGCCAACGTAGGGTTACCAAAAGCTGATTTTTGACCTCGCAGACGGACCAACCTGGACAGTACATTCGGCTATAATCCTGCGGTGCGCATATTCTCTGCTTCAGGTTCTGACCAAGTCTTAAGGCTACAAAGGTGAGAAAGACCGCCCGTGATACAGCTGCGCCGCAACTGACCAGGCTATCAGAGACGGTATTCCTCGACGACCTGGAGAGGCACGGCCAGCTCCAGCCGCTGGCGTCGGTAGTGCTCACATATTCGCATGATATAGCGGGAGAGACTGTATACGAGCGGAGAGATTATGAAGATAAACCGTCTGACTGTTGGATGGCGCAGAACGGGCGTATTTATTTGCGCGCCGACATAACGTCGCTTGCTCTAACCGAGTTCTTCGATTCCGAGGTCGTCATATGTCGTGAGCAACAAAGAATTCTTTATATCCGGATAAAGCAATTGAAAGACAAGCACAGCCGGGAAACCAATCAGCTCTGGATCGAAACAAATGGCGTCGCTGCATTGGCGGGAGAAGAACACGTAATTGTTTAGCAGAGTGAAACAAATTAACGAGCCATCTGACATTTAATGATTCTGCTCTGTGCTCTATACTATCATATGAGGCCGCATAAAGTCTACGGCTTCTCTTCGTCCCAGCCAACTGGGTCTCGATGATCGCGCAGTCGCAATTCTGGCCGCTTCAGATCGATTCAATCACTATTATATATTTGGGTCATCTTGACCTGCAACTAGAACCGCCCGAAGACCCAGCTCAAAGTTGTTTTTCTTCCATGTTTGACCGTTCGGAAAGACCGTTCGGAAAGACCTTTCGGCGAAGCTCGTATACCCAGGGCATTCGACGGCCTATAGTAAACTGAGAAGTGTCTCGCAGTCGTCTGCAGAAATATACTCTCATCAGCTACGGTACCAAGTTTTAGCCGAGCCAGCACGTAGTCGGTTTCGTAGTTCCAACTGTCGAACTCGGATGGACCTCTGTCTCTGCCAGGACCGTCATAGTGGATACAGTACAGATCCAGAATATGACCCAGAAAAACGATTCCAAATCGTGCATAAATGAATGCTCTTCGCCTAGGAGAGCCCCAATAGCCATGTATGCGCGTGTACCAGTTCTGCCTTTAGCTCCGGAAGCTTCCAGCTGCGACAGCTTGAGGGCAAGATCAAGGTCTATTAAAAAAGCACGCTTTTCATTTGGACTAATCATAAGATTGTTGATGGAAATATCTCGATGCAGGTAACCTTTATCAAAGAGCGATTCGTATCCTTGTAGGCACTGTTCGAAGGCCGGAAGCAATACCTTTCTGGAACTGGCTTCGTATATAGGTTTGCCGTGCTCAAGAATGAGCCTTCGGTGTACGCGATTCTGGCCAGCTGCGATGCTCGACTTGATTGGCGACGCCGAGTGCGAGCGCTTTATTGGCGGTTCGGGTAGGTCTGTCGAGGATGTTCGCTTGAGGCGACTACTCCTTCGTCGCGGCGTGCACGTAGAACTAGAGACAATAGCTCTCGTGCATTCGGGTTGAGAACTCACATCGCCCAAAACGTTTAGCCCGTGCCGGACATTCGCTGATACGTCGTCGACTGCGCCATTCACGAAAACAGTTGTATGCCAGTAATACTCTGCCACGTTATCCACGCCTTCTTCCGTCACAGTACGAAGCATCTCGCCTTCGTCAGCACGTTCCGGGTACTGCCATGCATCTTTAACAACAAGCGAAGTCGTCAGATCGATATCGGAATATGCTTGCCAACAAGTGGTGGCTCGGCCAGCAACACAGCGTGCTCGTCTCATGACCTTGCGGAGGAAAATACGTTCCGTTTTGCCATTTCGCTCGATGCCAGAATATTGCTGGTTGCGCAGCCAATACCTCTCACGCGTATCGGCCGATGTCCAGCCAGGCCTTTGCCGCAGTGTCCACCGAAGGGTTGCATTTCAACTCTCCCGGTATCTGTATCTGGGACCAATGACATCTTGTGTTCTCATCGGCCTCCGAGTCGCTGACAAACCCTATATTTAGCTTGCGTTCACTTGTGGAGCCCCGGATTGGCTTGCTGGGCAGAGCCAACGGTCTGCGAATGGCTGGCGGAAGGCCTAAATCGTCAGCCTTAGATGCCAACCTGGGTATGATGTCCTTCAACCAAGCGAGTACATCGTCCTGATTAGCCTTCCAGAAAGAGCGGATTGTCCCCGCTCGTCCACCTTTGAAAGACGGTGTCGGCAGCTTGGGACAGACCTGGAATGCTTCCAAAAAAAAGCGTCATGAAAACCAGGCAAATTGACACATAATGGCCCAAGCTCCCACTTAAGTACTCGGTCGGCGTACTGTCGGTACTCAGGTGAGTTTGCGGAACTGCCTGTATTGTGCTTCCATGGGGTCTGTTGTAAAGGCGACGCGGTCGTTCGAGGGGGTGTAGTCTCAAAGGCGGCGGCGGTGGCAAGATCCCATATCAGTGCATCCGACGCTTTATATAAATATGATAATAATATATATAGTTATACTTATATTTTATTATTACTATGCTGAGAACGCAGAGGACACGCATCTCGAAAAAGTACTCAACAATCAAATCTCTTTCTCTGCCTAGTCCACATTGGTCCGACGAGTTCGTGATTGTCGACGCAGCACCTGACCGGGGCTGGATTTGTGCAAGTGGCAGACGCTTGTCACAATTGCTTCTTAGACTCTTCAAAACGACTAGCCGACCTGATTCCGCAAACTCGTATAGACATTCGTTGTGGAGAGCTATATTGAACTTCTCTTGATCAATTCCTGCGACCAGATTTTCGTTCTCTACACTGAGACTCCTGTTACTTGCGGAGCCACCGAGCGCCGCAGCGTGAGAGAAGTTGTCTCTCGTCGCCGGGAGCCAGCCAATTGGGAAAGGTGGACACATCTTGCCGCGCGACAACTACAAGGCAGACGCCAGAGGAAGCAGCTAAGTCCTGGAGCGCTTGAACAAGGCACTTCGTGAAATTCGATGAGTCTGGGGCAATTTGCTGCCCTGCGGCGATCACTTGTCTCAATCCGTTGCTAGAGGGAATATTCTCGAAAGTAAAATAGGTGTCTAGCAAAGAAGTATATTAGCCCGGGTATATTCAAAGAGAAGGCAAATAGCAGCCCATTTTAGTCTGAACGAGCGATGTTGGGCAGATCTATAGAAAGTCAGACGCTGATCCATACGGACGAATACCATAGTCGGGCAAAACATACCGAGCCCAGCATAGCTGCGTGGAAAGGTCAAGAAAGCCATATCCTGTGTAGTAGATAACAAGAAGACGACTTTGATTCGCTCTTTCGAGAAAAGCCGCCAGCGGTGCTGCGAGTTTTGTAATGGGATTTTCCACGCATGGAATCTCGAAAGTTTGCGTGTAAAAGCGCTAGTCATTTTCCATAACCCGCTGGACTTCGAGTACGTTGCCTCTGGCAGATGACTCGCCCTCCCAGCTCAGCAGCAGGGAAGCAACACCCTGGTTTTCGTCGGTGGTTTGGGGGTAGTCAGAGTAGTAATCGAAGTTTTGCTTTAAAGTAGGTGACACGACGTCGTGTGGATGCTAGAGCATGTTAGCGGCGGTACCGATGTGAAGTGTGTTATGGCGGGAAAATCGCACCAGATTGTGAGACAGATGCTTGGAGCCGAAGGATGGCGCGGGCGCTGTGCCATCGTGGATATTTGCATCGCCACAGAGTAGAGACTGGATTGAGTAACTCATGACATGAGTTTGTGACGGGCGTCTGGCTGAATAAGTAAGGAAAACACGAACAGCTCTTGACAAGCAACGTTAAGCAGACGTAGCACGGAAGATTGGGCCAAATAACGGAGGCGAAAGACACAGCGGCAGTCTCGCGGCGAGGCGGCGGCGATATTGATCATATACAATAACAAGAGGCTGTAGCCATGCAGTAACTCTCAGAGCAGGAGGCCGGCACGGCGCTGCGCAGGGGAGGGGTGCTCCGTCGACCTCTACCCAACAGGCCTACAACAGCACGAGCCCTGCCGTGAAGGATGACGCCGGGAGAGGGTGGTGGACATTAGCTGAATTGCACTGGACCAGGGGTGCTGCACTTGAAGGTGGCCAAAGCTGGGCATGGTGCCACTCTACATCATATGGCCAGGCACGCGTCCCCTCCTTTCTGGCGACGTGACTCGGTCACGACAAGGCCGGGACGGCCAGGATGCCCCCGTAAAGTACCTGTTGGAGGCGCCCACGCTGCGCACTGGTACCTCGACGTGATGCTCAATCGACAGGCATGCAAAAGTAGAGCTCCTCAAATGCCCCACCACTTTGTGCGTTCATAACCGGCCGGCATGGGCGTTCCGTGCGCACAGGGTCTGGGTAGATTACGGCTGCCCTCCTCCTGTTCCTCCTGCTCGAGACGCTGGCAAATCAAGTCTACCAGTCCGAGAAACGGCTGCGGCTTGGCTGCAAGTCTCCGTCTTGATCAGACGGTGAGCCTTCAGATTGGTTAGATTCTTTGACATACTCGCAAGCCATTAGCAGTGTAATAACGCATACTGTCGTCATAAACACTCTGCGGCAAACTGGTGGTCGACTGGCCTGTGGCACTATGCAAGCACGCCCATGACAAATGTTGACACTCCCGCAAGAGCCAAAGCAGCAAACAAGGGCCCATATATAGCCGCAATTTCGATAGCCACTACAGCGCTCAACAGAAGATGGTCAAGGCCGTGTAGCACCGATATTCCTTAGGACTTCCGAAGAAGAATTCCAGCCACTGGGAGCTGGGGATTGGACAGTCGTCCGGACCGAATGGTATCTTTCGATTCTTCTACATTTAGCTGGCAGGTGCTGCCACGCTCAGCAGCAGAACAGTCGGCGTCTCTCCTGGCTATACCCTCTTGAATGGCGAACAAACGCATGCAAAAGGCTCGCCCCGTGAGCCGGTCTCGCGGTAATGATATTTGAAAAGAGTTTAGCACAAATGACTCCCTAGAGATTAGAATTAGTGTTTTCTTCGGTTCTACTTTATCAATTCTTAGGGGAGGTGAGAGCCTACCGTCGTCGAATGCGCTTCGCGTGAGGGGCATCCAGATGCCAGCCTAGGTGGTAAATGTCCGCCATCAAATCGTATACGATTTGATTCCCCTCGGTCAAGTTCATCGTTGACGTATGAATGTTCTTATATTCATTCGCGCGTGATAGGTATGCTCCTAATCGGTCAAATGATTGACTCATATATTCGTAGATCGCCTTCGAGTCGTTGAGGTCATAGGGAATATGTTCGACTTCTTGGAATAGACGTAGCTTTGTGTGTCCTTTTAATTCGAGAGCGCGTTTGTTTAGATGGCTTGGTTCTAGAAGTGGGAGTCAGTCAATCGCCGATAGAATCGCGCCGGAATCTGGGCGTCGATAAGGGAATAGGGGCTCATTGCTGCAGTAGAGTCAACTATAGGTAATCGGGCCAGTCTACCTAAACGTACTGTATCAAGATGATGCTCGTCCAAATAGTATTTAGATACCTCTTGTCTCTAAAATCCGATGTAGCTTGACTGCTGTCGTTTAACTCTCGTCATACTCGGAGTCATTTTCCAGTGTTCTCACCCGTAACGCTGAATCGAAGCCCAGCAGTCATCCACGACCTTTTTGGACTTAGAGCAGGAGCCGTGTTGGTAGGCGATTGCCTCAACAAAAGCCAATTTGATCGACGTTTGGTAGTCGAATACCATTTTGTAGGGATGCTCAAAGGTACACGGCGGAGAGTGCAATACGTGCGGAGTATTGTGCAGAGAGTCGCCGAGCCACGGTATTTGTAGAAAGATATACTGCTCCGTCGACAGCTTCCGAATATCCTTGAGTGAGGCGACAAAAGCTGCCTGCGGGAAGTATTCAATTTTTTCGCGAGATAATTGCTGTCGAAAATGCCATATACACCCAAGCATTCACAGCCAGCCGCATAGCCATGCAGGACAGCTTCTTGATATTCTTTTTTTCTGGTTTGTATAACATGGCTCACCTGCGTTTCTCTATTTCAGGGGAGCCCAGCCGCATGTAGTTGCTGTGAAGTGACCACATGAGTGGATGTCCTCTCCTCGTTTGCGACTTACAATGCCCCAACTGGTCACATCTGGCCGTGTGCAAAAGAAATGAGAAAATGCCAATATTTAGTCGTGTTTTGGCGCCGTGGCTTGGGCTCTATTGATCCTTGCCAGCATCGAGAGCGGGATGCTACGTTCATTGCGCGAAGACAATAATGCCAACCGGCAACTCGTGAAAGTGTTTCCTTAATCGTGCCAGATGAACAAAGACATACTATGACTTGAAATATACTAGTCGGACCTCTTTCAATGGAACATGTTGGATACAGGGTCTTTTGATCCGCTCATGAACTTGCAGCCCCCAAAGCACCTCAAGGAAGTCAGCTGAGCGGCCCGTCGGGCCTGCAGTTTCTCACTCACCCATTGCAGCTCGCCCAGGAAGTGAATGCATAAAGCAGGTGTTCCTTCCAGTCGACCTCTGTGTCATCCTAATTCATTGCTAATACATTGCAGTCTTGGCCCTCTCTACTCCCCCACACATCGAAAACCTGAAGCCCTTTAGGCCATTCAAGAGAGATATCATCTCATGTCACCGGCATGAAAAAGAAGCCTTGGTGGTGCGCAAGATGCCGTGAGGTTTGTACCCCGTATCATTTCAGATAAACTGTATGATCTTATCTAAACCCGATAAGGAATTTTCCAAGCGCTCAGAGTTAATAGACCATGGCAAGAAGAGATGCAAACCTGCTGGAGACCCTCCTCCCAACGTCGACATCCTAGTCCAAGGTATCTTCTGCATTGCCTACTTCTCAACAACTCCACTGACCCATACGAGCCTCAGAAAAAAGGAAACGAACCATGAGCCAGGGAGCTCGCAAAGACGCTGACAGGAGGAGTTGTAAGGAGGAAAATGTTACGGTCAATTGAGCCCTTAATTTAATGTCCTAAAAGTATAATCAATCAATTTCATCAATCCAATCCATCTCATCCTTCTAATCAATCTCATTATGTCCTACTGGTAGCACACGTGTTGGTCTCAGCATCCCCAAAGCCCTCATGGCAGACCAGCATTTGAGCACAATTGAACGGACCAGAATTGAACTCGAAACTAATTTATACCTTGACCGGAAGTCTCCCATTCCCCGATAGCCGTCCGACGATCCATTCGCTGCAAAAGTGACGGAATCCCTGTCAGATCCAATTTCCCTTCGCAATACTTGACGGCGCAGTGAGATTGCTCATGCTTGCGGGGACCGGCTTGGATGTTTTCCGTCGTACCACAATTGTGGGCTGGTGAACAGCGTCCGGCTCCGTCAGCGCTTGAAACCCGCCATTGCCCACAAAGGCATGGCCAGGCACCAGCTGGTGACCCTAACCTGGCCTCGGCGGCGTCGTGGGATTTTCAATATCCGAAAGAACCTGCATGGTGCCGGTGCCACAATAAGGTCCAAGTGGAGTGAGATCACTGTTTCTATCCCGGTGACTTTCCCCCAACCTTAGGGCTGCAAGAATAGCTGCCAGAATGCTTTTGAATTTGTGCCAAAATACGTAACAAAAGATGACAATACACACGAGGTTGATCGCCGCGGACAAGCACAATAAGATCACCAATATATTAGGACGCATCTTGTCGATGGGGCTTGGGTCGCGGTGGAGGCTTTGGAGCGCCGGTTGTGTCGTATGCCCCTCGTTGGTCCGTGGTCTCGGATGTACCACAGGCTATTGAGTTGAAAGATGGAATTGTATTTTGAATGCGAACCAGCTGCAAGGCATCCGGCCGCCTTGAGAGGCAGCACTTTGCTTAAATACTACGGCCAAGGGGTTCCTCGGCTGATGACGGGGACTAACACAAGTCCGTGGTTGTCTGACTCCATCGAGAAACCACTCTCGAGCGTGGAGTTGCATAAGAGCGAACGAGACAACGCTGTGCAATAATACTTCCCGGCTGGAAGAGGAATAGTCCTCCGTGTCTGGGGCTGTCGGCTCGTAGCGAACCTAGCTCACCCGGAGTCGTCTCTGCCCCTTGTTCCTGTTCCAGCCACCATTTCAGGCATCAAAGCAAAGAAACACATGCCGACCACCTCCGGAGTTGCTGTCGTTTATGCTAGCGTGTCTCGTCTCATTTTTCGACCATGCGTTTCTACCGATGCCTGGTCTCTGATTGCAGGTCGCGTCAATTGTTCAGGCCGAGTAGTGGTAAAACATGCACTGCGACACCATTGACGGAAGGATCAGAGGAGGGCTGGGGTGAAGCTGTCACACGGTGTGCAGCATTGGCTACGTGGCTAGCTCGCGCAGCGAAGGCAAGTCAGTGTGAGCAACGAGAACCTGTTCCGGCTGGCGCCGGAGTCGACGGCAGCCATTCCGCAGTTGCTGAGCCGTCGAACGACGAGTCACAAATCGAATCAATTGGTTGCGGGGTCTCTGGGCAGTGTTTGTATTGACTGTGTGACATGTTAGACCATTTGCGGCCCAGAAGACGGCCGCCCCCTTTGTGGCAGGCTGCTTGCTAGTTGCGGATTCGCAAGCATAATTGAGATGAGTCCTTGACGCATGTATGAGGCCGGTGTTCTGAAGGTGGCGAGCACTTTCGCGGAAAGTTCGGTGGTAATCAGAAGAGCTGGTCTGGCATCTGGGACCCTCGTTCGGCGTGCATGCGTGAGGGTCATGTTACGGGGCTGGCAACAAACAGGTCACTGGTGATCACTGTGTGAAGTATACTGTATCGATCGCGGGCGTGCGTTGTTTTTCTTGGAGAAAAGTATAGGCATTATCTGAGAGCTTAGCTACGCCCTGACTGGTCGTTGTTTTGACTGATGTCTTTACAGGGCTTGGCCGTATACGATAATGCTAATAGCGTTAGATAGTGTTTCTCGTAATACTCGAATCGTCTCACCGTTTGTCAAAGGTTTTAACGCGCAGCAAAGAGCATGAATTAAACATTTCTTTGTCGTTCAGAGGATGCATACCTCGGCAGCGAACTTCCGAAAAAAAGGAACCGAGACGCACGAGACGGTTCTCGATGTCTCCTTTCACATCGAATCCTGAGAGCATGACGTGTTTCGAGGTGATATCCTCAAACTTGGCGTCTTCAAACCAAGCACGCAGATCCTTGGCTATGGCGACCTTCAAGCCATGGAGTTGAGCAAAACATGCCTTCATCTCGTGGTGTTGGACCACTGGAATAGAGCGCCGGTCTTGTCCATCACGCAGAAGTTTCATGCAGCGACTATGTGGCGTCTCGGAAGACGAAGGTAAAAAGTCTATCTCGCTTTGTTCAAAATAGCCTCCTCGCTTGAGGCAGCGTAGAATCTCGCGGTAAAGCAGATCTGGACCTCGTAAATATCCTCCAAGATTCCGCATAACGATGAAACAGAAAGAACCGTCTCCAAACTTCAGCTTTTCTTCGTTGTTTCTGCGTCGGTCTTCGCAAGTCGATGGAAATTCGGCTGGTCGTGTCGCGAAAATGTCAACTCCTATCACGAGTGCGGCGGGGAAGCGTTTCGCCAATTCTCTGTCATGGTGTGAGTTGTGCACTGAGACGCATTCCAGGCACTTACCCCGCCAAGATTCCAGATCCAGTTCCCAGATTGAGAATTCTCAAAGGGCTCTCGACCGGGGCGTTGAAAAGTATGTTGTCGGCCGAAAGCAGATCGTCATGACTGATTGCATTAAAACCAGCAACAAGTTAGCAGAAAGTGGCGTACTGGAGCCTGTAGTCCCTGAAAGCCTCGGAGCCTGTAGTAGGACTTGGGAAGTTAGTACATATAAAGCTAGCAAATGAGGTGCATTTACCATCATGCAGGTGATCTGTGTCTTTCGAAGTCACGCCCCGCGATAGTCATCTCAGAAGCTTCAACTCCCTCGGCTCGCTCGTGCATCTTCGCAGTTGTAGCAGATTCTGTGTGCTCGCTGGAAGATGAGGCAGACCCAGAATTGCTCCGTTGGTGACTGGAAGAGATGGAGACGCTCGCTGGGAACTACAGAGGGGTGGTGTCGCGAATCTACGTAGGTAGGCTCGCAGTCCCCGCGCCCCACAGGTGCTAAAAAAAGAGTATAAACAGCGAGAGTAAATATGTAATGTAAACTTTTATTCGCTATATTTGCCCTTCTACTCGTCGCATATACCCCACCGATCCGGGCACATGTGCTTTAGGGTCATCTGAAGTCTGATCCCTCCGGCGAACGTTGTCTCGATTGTGCACTCCTTGCGCAATGTCTATTTGACGTTTGGCGCTCTTCTTTCTCTCTGCCCGGGCAACGCACTCCTTATTTATCGTCCTAAGCGCAATGCTGAGGCAGAGGATGAAATATTGCAAAGTAAAATGGATTGGAAGCGGCCTAACCAGAAGTGAAACCATACCCAGTACGATACTCAGCGACCCCTCAAATGCACTCCTCAAACTCAGTACAAGACAGCCACGTCGAGTCTCAGTCGTCTTGCATCGTAGCATCGCTTTCTGAAAAAGTGCAGCCGCACAAACTAAGCAAGTGCAGCCCGGAAAGGCCCATACCGCAGAATATCGCTCTCGACAAAGACTGACGACGATCCAGGCTGCTGGTAATATCAAGATGACAACACAGTATATGAATAGTGTTTCGAAACGTAACAATTTATAAGTGGGATATAGCTATACCAGTGGTTGTCAGCTTACATGATTGTTTGGCTATGGAAAGTGGCATACCTCAGAGACAGTGAGACACAAGATCATCGTTGCCTTCCAGATCCCGCTCCACGGCTCGGGGCTGCGTGTAATCGCGGAAAAAAGTAAACACAGCCCGCTACCAAGAACAAAAGCGATCAAAAGGATAGGAAAGATGTGGTACCACCACTTCTGCATGCGGATTTCAGGGAGGTGACAGCACCGCTGGTAAATGATGGCAACATATAGGAGGATGCCAAGTGAACAATCAACCGCAAGTTCAATGAAGTCTGCTTTTGCGTCGAACTGCTCCATGTTGAGGGCCAGGGAGGACTGCACGAAGGACGTTTCTGCCCGCGAATCACTCGCCTACTATATAGGACCATTCTTGACCCCTGCAATCGAATTTGAGCTGATAACTGAAGACTTGTCGGCCGCGATAAGTGGAGAGCCAAGAGCCCCTAGGTTTCCGTGCTTTTGCGCTGGCCCACGGGTACTCGGCTGTGTCTGTATGCTTTTGGTCTAGCGTAAAGCGCCTGAGGATTTCGCGGCCTTTTGATTGGTGCAGGTCCCCGTGAATAGGCTTGGAATCTACTCCACCGGCCCAAAACGAACGCGGTGGCCTTCCCCGACATAGCATGAGCAGTAAAAAGTGGACAGAAAATGCAAATGCATTTTTTACCCACTTCTTTATCCACTTCTCCCGTGTCACGTGCTCTTCGCGCCTCCCATGTTGCCTCAGTCCAACTTTCCATTTACATGTCATGCAGTATTTCAGCATGATGCAAAGTTCTCCAAAATGCAAGTTCTCAATAACGCAGAATTCTTACCGAAGTTTCTCAGCGATTACTGGCCGCGGTTCTCTAAAGGCACGAAACTGGCTTTTCTCCGCTACACCGCCGAGCTACTTCCCCAGCTAGAGCCCGAACTCTTCCACCAAAGGCTACACGAGCAGGCCGGCTGCTTCTCTCATGCGTTTCCCACGTCTTTGAAGCCTTTTCCAACTATAGCATCGGGACAAACATCGGAGCTAATTTCTTTATCAACAACGATTCCCCAGCAAAACACCCACAGACAGCAAACGCTTTCAAAAGATGCGCCGCCAGCCACGTTATCTTCGCCGCAAGTGTCCCGACAATCCAGCCCGACAGTGTCGCTGTCAACTACTCTGTCCTCGCCACGAGTCTCCAGACAACTTAGCCCGACAGAGTCGCTGTCAATTGCTCTATCCTCGCCACGAGTCTCCAGACAACTTAGCCCGACAGAGTCGCTGTCAATTGCTCTATCCTCGCCGCGAGTCTCCCGGCAATCTGTCTCTCAACAGTCACTACGGACCACTGTGAAACCGCCGCGACGGCATCGTGGGCAGAAGCGCCTTCCTCGTACACTGGAGGATGTGGGAGAAGTTCAAGCCCTCTGTAGATACACTGCAGAGTTATTCTTTTCCCGTCGTCGGACCGCCGGTTCAGACCTCTACTCTGCCTTGAAGAGTTGTGATGATGAGACGAAACTCTCCCAAATTGAATTTCGGGCACGCTGCTTCGGTCTTCGGCACCTTCAGCTCTATTTGACCAAAAACGAGCAACGATCGCAATCCGATCAATTCACTAAACAAACGGCGAAAGCCGCAATTATGGATGCCGTGGCCCATCATAACCCCACTGTAAACAGATCAGAAATCACAAGCAACGTTGACCGGTTTATCTTATGTGCGAAGAATCTCCAACGTGTCTGGGACAAACATTCACTCAGCGCTGTCTTCTTGCTAGACGCCGGGTGCCGTTCTTAGTGAGTACATTCGACGTCCATTTCGCAATAGAACACTAACAAAATAGTTATGAGCAAAACCGGACGAAGGAGGTTCTCGATAAATTTGACAACAGACTGAGACATGACGGTGCGAAAACGACTGTTCAAATTGGGGAACTTGCGGAGGATGACCCTTGGAAGAAGCTCGAAACAACGGCCTACGAATATCTGCAATACATATTTGACGAGTTTGTGAAATGGTTTTATTGCAGCAATATGACTCCCCCTGCGAAAAGGCTGAAATTTTCGAACCAATCTCAACCGCCAACGGAGGCAAATTACGAGGCACAGCCTGATGAAGCAGACACTATCCCCACCTTTCGGTCAGACAACTCAATGTCACCACCAGGCGATCTCAACGCGGGCGGCGGATACGCACCCGCAAACGATGCGGCACAAGGCGATAGCACCGGCAGTTGCGTTGATGACTTGCGCCTTGGCATTCCCACCGACTACTTCACGCTGGATAACATGCCATCACCATATCAAGAGCTCACATCAACCAACGTTTACGCACCCGCAAACGATGCGGCACAAGATGATAGCACCGGCATCTGCGTTGATGATTTGCGCCTTGGCATTCCCACCGACTACTTCACGCTGAATAACATGCTATGACCGCAAAATGAGCTCAAATGGGAAAACGATCCCGCATACAGCAGACTAATTCAAATTAAAGAGGAGATGCGTATCAGAGAACCTTCTTGCACTAAATCGGCAAACGAGTCCTTCATCCTGACCTTCGCTTGCTCTACCGTTCTACTTTGAATTTTAACAAGAACAAGTAGATATCTTCAACATCACTTTCCAACCTCCAATCCTTGGTCAGCATGGGCGCCTCGTTTCTCGGCCATTGGTAGGGGATGTCGGCAGGCGAGCGAATCTGGGCATAACGTTCTGCTTTTGAATCCGCCAACTCGATCGCTAGTACAGCGTCGGAATCCTTCACGTCGAACCTCCGGGCCTTGGTCGTCATGCGTGTGACTTCGACTTTTCCGGATGGCAGGTGAAGCTGTCGTAGCTCTTTCTGTGTCCTAGTCAGTGTCTGCATGTAGGAGGACAAGGGAACAGCACACCATCAAAGTTTCTCGTGACAGTGATTCGTATAGCACTTTGCTTCTTTCGGGGTCGAGAACTTCACCCTTGGATTCTTTGTTCACCGTTTTTGCCATCTCTGAAACAAGTCTGACTTGGTCGTCCGTGAGGGCTATCGTACGGTACATTTTGCTTTGGGGCGTCAAAATCGTATCCGCGGGGTCAACAGTATCTTGGACCCCTCCGGAAGAATGATAAGCCGAGTCGACTCCGGCTGCCCCACCCATGGGGACACTCATGGTCAGCAGTTAGCAGGGAGAAGTTGGGAAAGTTAGATGAAGCGAGGACGATACCGGGCATGTGACATTATAAATACACAGGAGTACGCCTGACGGCCTGACGTTTGCTTTTCGGCCCACAAGGCTGTTCGCGGGTAAAACAAGGGTTCAGCCCAAACCATGTCTGCCCTGGGTCTACGTGGTGGCGTGCATGTCCAAATCAATCGCTGGCCAGCCAGGAGCAATAACGGGATCAACATGGCCATCCCGGAGCATACACGAAATCTCCAAGATAATTTCTGCCAAGGATAATCATGAAAGAGGCGGTCTGCATCAGATACTTGTTGTTGGATGGTGCAGAAAGCGGCGAGATTTATCTTTACGTTCACAGCCACACCCAAAGTCCAGAGAAATAGAGCTCCTTGCCAGCAATTCGAGCGTTGTGGTACACAGCTGCTAGAAATTGGAGCGTTTGATCCGCTGGTTGCTGATGTCCGATGGCCGCCCGTCGAGCTAGTATGAGACAGGAATTGGGCGTGCAGATGGTCGGCAATGACCTCTACGCTCTTTTCCATTCCGGCGGTGCGGAAGAGCATGCAATACAAATGCCTCCTGATGTCCACTTTTATCACCTACATACGACTGGGTTTTCATCATACTGTCCGCCACATACAATCGGACCGGATGCTGCGCTATGGGTCTTTCCGGGCTGGATTTACTTGACTTGTGCGGCTGCTTTTTTTATACAACCGGTCCGAACATGCAAGAAGGCTTGGAGTCGACGTCGCTGTCTTATGCTTGGTCTGATGAATGCGCTCGCTGGGACGTTGACTGCTGCGACAGGCATATTTTCGGTTCTGATTGTGGCGCCTCCATTTCATTTCGACGAGCAATGTTTCATTATCCTTCTTGAACTGGCGCTGACGGTTGTGTATGCTGAGAAGCAACTGAGGGCCGCCAGTGCGGAGAAAATCAAGCTCCAAGAGCAAATTAGGCAAGGAGTATACAATCAAGCCAAGATTCGCCAACCGAATGAGGCTAATACTGATAGTCACATATGATCCAACAACAGCACGTGAGCAGATGGGGTACTGATTAAGGGCCAAAGGGATGAATAATAAAAGTCTGAATTCGTGAGTGGGGGTGTGATCATCACGCAAGAACTCGCTTGCTTCGGAGTGCCCGCCCCATACGGCTGCCGGGATAGATCCCGCGGTGCTGAAGAGAATCTGTTTCAAGAGGGAATTATGTTAGGGTGTGAGAGGGGATGCATGTCCCTGACAGCAAGGCGTCGAGGGGGGTGCCACGATAACAAGATGGCGGCTGTCGTTACGATGAAACTGGGGCTGTGGGGCTGTATGCATTGGACTCGATGCTAGGGGAGATGCACTTCTGGTCGACAGGGAACCACGCCATCATCCACAGATGCGAAGCGCTAGCACGGTTCGTGCTGCCGTCTCGGACAAGGCTTGTGTCGTTAGGCTTGGACTACAGCGGTATTCTATGAGTGACTACAACACAGCCGTCTTTTCCTGTTGTGACCAAACTACCAATCATTCTCATCCATTTATGTTAATAGGCAGGCAGCTGTTCATTTTCCAACGCTTGTTTCAACCTTGCTGTGGCCTCTCCCGTTATAGTGCCAGCACCTCTGCCTTAATCACCCAATGCCTGCCCGGATAAAATGCAAAGCAGAGACGAAACCAACAACGCAGACACGAAAGAGATTTCCATGTCACCTCTGCCACCATACCAGCGTCCTGAGATGTGGGACATCACCGAGGACGATTTCTGGCGTAGGAATGCCGTCCAACGCCAGGAGCAGTATGCCCGGGCCTCCCAGCGTTGGAACCACGGCAGACAATCTACTACGGAGCACATCTGGAGCCTGAAAGTTGAACTCCGTCAACTGAGAGAGAAAGAAGACAAGCTCAGCCGAGAGCTAATGGCCGTCCTCAGCCAGGCGGCTCTTGCCAACGAAACATTCAACCACGAATCGCAACGCTTAAGCAATATGGACGTCCAACATGACATGGAACAGTGGGTTCCGTCTGAGCTTATTGGCAAAGGACCCCCGGAGAGACAAGTGAAGCTTCCACCATTGTCCAAATTGGGTCTTCTCCGACAACAACCAAATGATGACGATAGAGTCGTTGCCATCATCGACGCTGGCGGTACTGAATTAGATAAGCTCCCAGACCCTGGAGTGCCGAACGAACGCACAACAACCATATTCGCCCGAACCATGCTCCCACCGATCGAGCTAGGCGACCCCAGACGCTTTCACGCAGCCATGAAGCCAAGCATCTACAACATCACAAATGGCAAAGGCACCGATTGGATATCTTCCATGATACAAGTCACCGATACTCTCCAAAAGAAAAAGTGTCAGGGCTGCATTGCTGTTGGTGGTGATTTATATTCCGAATGCGGCAACTGTGAGTGGAATGATACCAGGTGCCAGGGATTCGAGCCCTTATTCCCTACCAATATATCTGCCAGCAGATCATGCTCTCTCGCACCTCTGCGCACAAGATCCCGCTCTTTGACGCCCCCCAAGCTCTCTGGGCTTAAATTAGGGTCTCCTACCACTGCAAACCTTACTGAGATAAAAGCCTTGACGGCGCCCGCCAGAGAGACGTCCGCCAAAGAATATGCGGCACACTGCAACCCATTTGGGTTATCTGTGTCAGGATTCAAGGCTGTGAATCAGGCTTCAATGTGCAAGCCAGGCGCTCCAGTACCTAGCGCTGTTCCTTCTCTGATGGCTTCCGATGCGATCAGCTACCGAAGGGGCTCTAAAGCCTTACTTTCCAGCTGTCCGACTTCACGAGAGTCCCTGATCTTTCGGACGGTGGAATATGTCACACCAAGTTCGTGCGACGATATAACGAAAGAAAGTCTTGACCTACGCCACGACGGCAAAGTCTATACCTACCCTGCGTGTATAGAGGGAGTGCCGGTGGAAAAGATTACCTCTGATCATCCATATTGGGAGCCTAAGTGGCCCGATCTACGGCTTTTGGTGGAACCCATCCTACGTTCATGGGAGGAAAAGTACCAGGCGGTTGAGGAAGCCAGTAGACGGGGCGAGGCCGTTGGTAGTCTCAAGTATCAGAATGGTCGCCAAGTCAATCGGGGAAACCTAATTCTGAAGTTTTTGGAACAAGGGACTATTAGCCCGTATCAGCTCCTCAGCAAGCGGTACATGGCCGTCGGCAAAGGTACCATCACTTCCTACGACACGCTGTTCCGGCTCTGTGAGACAATGAGTCACTTGCCAAATACAAGACAGACGTCGACCCGGTCGATTGGCTGCGTCAGCGTCTACATGAGTTGATCGAAGCTCAGGGTACCGGCTTCAACTTTTCAAAGACTATTCACGACTTTTACAATGATCCCAAGCTGCAAGCACTGCGTCAGAAGTCGGGCTTCAAGAGCATCGGGAGACCCTCCGGTATCAAGATGCCGCGGCGAGGAGCTGGAAGTGCGGATGAAGCCCCCTCAGCTCATCGCTCGCGTAAGCGCAAGAGCCCTCACTCATACGACGCACCGAGCGCACCGGCCGACTCTGTTGGTGAGCCGCGGACGGTTGACACTGATGCCGATAGAGGTCCTGATAAAAAAAAGCAAAAGGCGGCCGCTAGAGTCTTGGATAGCCTGGAGACGGGCGAGGTGTCGGACGTCGACTCATGGAGCGGCGCCCCGATTGCCGAGTACGACTTTGGCATCTATCAGATCAAAACGCGGCTTATCAGCTCAGGAAATGTGACGCAGTACTGGGTATGGGTGCCAGAGAACCGCATGTTTGAGCACCAAGTCCTAGTGGAGACGAACCCGGTAGTTTGGGGCGTGCACCTGGAACCGATTGACTTTAGCCTGCGGCTCAAGGATGTGGTCAAAGTTTCGTGGAACCTTAAAGCACTGCGGGTCTATGTAGTGATGAGCGACAGACAAACTTGCTCCAAGAACGACAAGCCCCGGGGCGACATTATGGTTGCGTTTAAGCGGGAGAATACGTTGCGGAGGTTCGTCACGCTTTGCCGGCGGGAGGAGATTGAACTTGTGGAAGAGACTTGGTAAGTACAGCTGGAATCTTGGCCAGTGTCACGGCTCTATCTAACAGTTTCTAGGAAGAAGATGGAGCATCTATGGCGGACGATGCAGTCGGAGCGGCTGCTGGCGGGTGAAGAAACGAGAGCACGAGGTTGCAGGAACGTCCTTCCCAGTCACAGCGGCAGCGCAGTTAGCAGGACAAACTTCTGGTCGTACCAGTAAAGCGACAAGTATTAATCGTATTTAATGTATATTAAAAGGTCTACTCTTTTATTTGTATAGAGATGTAGGCAAGTGAACAACAACGTTGCCTGATTAATTGTGTGGTGAAGTATGCTTTTCGGGGCTCCCATACGTGGGGTTCTGCTTAGATATGGCTAGCCGCCTTTCGCCGCAGTTGGGTGTGCCCAGGCGTATTCCTGCCGGAGTGCCTGTAATAAATGGCAACTTTCAAGACAGCAGGAATTGCCCCATCGCCAATTTGCCTACCAACCTTGGCCCAGACTTGCAATTACCATCCTTTCGCCACCATCAGCTCCTGAACGAAGCTGGAGTGCAAGGTAATGCTCGGACGGGGCGAGCTGCTCGGGTCAAGCAAATAGCCCTGCACGTTCTGTGCCACACTCCCAAGCAACGCCTATTGTTGCCTGTCCTTTCTTTTCCCCGCCGTCACAGCCCATTTGATTCAGAACAAGGCCTACGTTTGATTTACCTCGACTGCCTTTGCCGATCCAACGCATAGAGCAGCTGCTTTCTCTGAGATCCGTCCAATTCTTCTTCTTCTTCACGCCTTCCTTTCCGTCATCACCTATTTCACTCTCATCAGCTAGATCCAGCAGTCTGAGTCTTTCCGCCGCCCCGCTGCCAGCTGACTCTTATGGGCCCCTTCCTTGGCTCGTCTATACTTGTACCGAATTTCCCGTGCCTCTACGGACAGCGTCAATAAGGGGGAAAGGCAGGTCTCTGGAGGCGGAGAAGCTGCCCGCACGGGGCTTACAGGGACCATGCTCGCAAAGAAGAATTCATCGAACAATTTATTGGAGGATGGACGGAGAGACTGCTCCAACAGCTTCAACAGCTCTCGCACAACGTCGACGCGTCTGAGCCATCACAGCCGAGCTACAAAGCTTCCCATTGGCCTTTGTAGCGAAGTTTGTGTCTTTTGTGGTTGACAAGGCCGTTTTGGCTGGTTTTCATAATTTTCACGAGGCTGATGAACATCTGAAACCATTTCTGCAGAAATGGGAAGGGTCTGGGAAGTCTGGTGGCACGATCTCAAACCTCAACACTGTCGAGAAGCGCAGGAGATCATCTAGAAAGCTGTTTCAGTGCACAGCAGCATGTGCTGAGTTTTTGGGAGGTTCTGCACATACTATTCCGCTGTTTAGCAAGTATTGCATAATATTTAGTACCTCCCTACTTACTTTTACTATATATAGATGACGGCTGGTACACGGAAAACGACATCGAGGCTATCAGGCAACACTTAGCGGCAAACTCCATTACAATACAGCACCACGCCTTGAACAGACTGCTAGATCCTAGTAATCTGGTACCTGTACTACTTTGGCCGTTGCTTTGGCCCCTGTCTGACATTTTCGAGCTATACCCGGTGGTTGGAGGTACAAAAGCTCAGCAGAGACTAAGAGAGCTTCACCGGAATGCCGCGGCGGAGATCCAGGAAATGAAGCCAACAGCAGATAATCTAATGGGAAAGAGTGAAGATTATCCCGATGGACGAAACTATAGCGAGTGTGCGATGTTTGTGACAGCGGCCATAGAGTATCTGGTGCGTGATTGACCACGGCCGAAAGCAGAAAAAGCGAACCGCGAACAGAGATCGGAGGTACTGGCAGCACAATCTCCGTTCGACTTGTTTAGCAGCACAATTGACACGAAGGCCGGCGACCCCTAGCTGTTGAGATTAGCCGGAAAAGGCACAGGGTTTCTACCCGATAACGTTGAGCTTCCAGGCCTTGCCTTGTCGTATTCCTCCGGAGAGATAGAAGTCGCGATTTCCAACTTCAATGCGGCAGTTTCGTGGCCGTCGAATAAAGGCCTCATCTTTCGTGGCAGATTAACCAGCCCCAAGGAGCACTACACATGGTTAAGCATACAATCTTTTAAAACATCTCAAGAGCTTTGCCGTGATCTCGTGGAAATGACTAATTCTGAGAGTGGTCGCTATACCTAGTTTTCATTATTATCCTACATAAACTAGTAGTTAGATTTGATTCTAACATTCGACACGTTCATTTCCACTGCGCGTCCAGCCTCGCAAATCCGTGTTTCATGCACAATTTCTAGCTCCACGTTTACTCCGTAGTAGTATGTCTCTATCAATTATGTGGCTTGCTGCAATTGAGTCGTCCCCTGCAAGCAATTTTCTCATTCTCATTGAAGTGAGACTACTTCCGTGCCCGCTTCACCCGTTTGCCGTGCGCCGTGCGCCGAGAGCACTAGCTGTGTTCTCACCAGAAGGGCTCAGCGCGATCGGTTTCTCGTGTTGCTGCCGATGCCTCTTCAGCAGATCTTTGCGATGATATTCTTTGCCGCAGTCCGGGGCGTCGCAGACCAGCGCAGGTGGTCGGTGGATGAGTTCGTGTCGTCTTAAATGCTCGGCTCGGGTGAATGTCTTTGAAGGCTGGCACTGCTCACATGTATGTACCCGGTTGCCTTTCTTGGCTCGGCTGACTTTGCCAGTTTTCGGTGTTAACTTGACATCACTTTTGCGTTGGCCGGCAGCGCGCGACCGGACATTCGAATATGAGTAAGTAATCATCTCATCGGTGCCTGTAGTATCACATTGACTAGACAGATGAGAACTTTGGTGGGAAGCCGAGCAATCTGGAGGGTCACCGTGCAACGGAACGGGCCTTGAGGTTGACCTGTCTGAAGTCCGTGGAGGTTGTGGGTTGTCAGGGTCGACATCATTTAAGATAGCCATGATACTGGTCATTTGTTAAAGAGTGAGCGAGGCGCAGAATGGCCGAAGTATGAGCTAGGTGGTGTAGATATGTATGGAAGTTCAAATTAAATGTAATGTGAAAGCCTCAAGTTGGAGCTAGTTGCTCAAGTACACTGCTAGGGCTTGTAAGGATGATTTGGAGCATGAAAATTTAACTCCCACCACAGCTTCAGACATACTCATGGCAGCTCCACGCTTTGAAGATGGCTGGCAAGATTCACGCGGCGAGAGTGCTACCAACCGTGTTCATTGCAATGCTCTCGGGCTTCTTCGCCGCCGTCAGCATCACATGAATATCGTGGTTTGCCCGACGCCGTTGTATACAGCTTGGTCATGTAAGCAGGCAGCAGATTTGAATATTGTGCGTGGCGGCGACGGGAGCAGCGGGGTGTGTAGGCAATGCTTTGCTCTCCGCATATTGTCATTTAATTCTGCCGCAAGCAGGCGTTTATTTCTGGCACTAGTGACACACCATGGGGCGATGCCGCCGTGTTACGGCGAATCTTTGGCTCGCCCAAGCTCTCCAAGCCTGATCAACTATTTTAGAAATGCAGATGGCTGCTGGGCCAAGCCACACCGTTTTATACGCATCTTTGCACGAGGAAAGAGAAAACGGGGCGTAATCTGGTAACTATCCGCTCTCCCCGCGACGGGCGATGGAAGACGGGGAGGGGCGTGCCATCGATTGGCAGGCGGCTGCGGAGAACGTCCACGCTTATCCACCCTGACCGCCACATATCTCACACGCGCTTTTCGCGACTTCTGAGGCCGTGCATGGTACGGCGTGGCCGGAGTGCTGCCGCTCAGCTAGCTCATTCCGCTCCGGCAGGACAGCTGGATAAGTATCGAGGTCAGTCCTTGTAGCACAGATATTGTGTCTGCCGTTCACTCGCGATTTCATCTCTCTCCAATCCGTCTAAGCCGCCATGGCAGCTGTGCATCATCGGGATCCATCTGAGGCTTCCTGTTTGCCTCCCATCTCAGAAATTTTGTCTGATGTCTTTGCGCTGCCACTCTTATCTCCCCAGCCTACCTCTGGAGACCTGCCTCCGCCGCTTGCTCCTTCCTGTAGACCGCCGTTCGGTGGCCACCCCGATCAGTCTTCCAGCACGAATCGCGCACCCGAAGTAGTCGGGGTCCGGCGCCCTGTCGGAGACTTTGGCGGCTACCCTTGTGCTCCCAACCCGACCGGGCAGCTGCCTTCGGGTCGGATGTATCTAGAGCTTCTTTCCAGGACCCGCGCAGTTATGGACTTTGTTGACGTACTGTACCACGATCAGCGTTTGCCTAGTGGCAACAAGCTCAACGAGGCAATTGCTAACGCCGAATTCGTTGTCGAACAACTCCACGATTATTTCATCAGGCGTTCCCGCGGACGCGTAAGTCTGTTCAATACGACCCAGCTCCAGTTTTGTAACTAACACATCTCAGCGTGCTACTCTCGGCGGCGGCTGCCACAGCTGCGGCATAACCGACACTCCTGAATGGCGGCGTGGTCCTTACGGCCCCCGCACTTTGTGTAACGCCTGTGGTCTGAATTATGCTAAGCTGGAGCGCAAGCGCAATCTACAAGGCATTGGAAGAACGGACAATACTTAAAGATCACGAGAAACGAGACCTCCAGGTAGCACGGAAGGTAGCACGCGGTGAGAATAAGCTGCCCTCCCAAGCGCGCACACTCGACAGCTGTATGACAACCGACCATGGACAGAACGCAGCGTGCTATCCCAGCTGAGGAAAGGCATAATAAAATTGAACAACTCGATACACAGAATCAAGGCAGCATCATCGATGCAATGTGGATGTGGCCATGAACGAGAAACGGTGGCTCACTTTCTCTTCCGATGCCTGAGATGGGAAATATATAGAAAAGAAGTATATTAAGATTAATATACTAAAACTCAGAGATTAAACGTTTTATTCTCTCTAGGAGAGGGACCGTCAGATAGACCAGAGTATAAACCGAGTTTGAAGGCAGTGTAAGCGGCGATCTGTTTTACACTGGCCACGATGCGTCTTAAGAACGAGCACCACACATAAATTACAACATCAAACAACTAATAACCAAACCACTAGTCCACCGCCCACCTATTAATAACTCATGTCTACTAGCCTTCGAGTTCTTTCTTCAGACCCGCACTATTGGGACCGAGTTTCGCGTCTAGGAGGTTCTTGCCACGGATTTTAGAGAAGCTGAAGAAGAACTTGTAAGACTCGTCGTAGCTGGTTTGCTTGACTTGCTTGCTTAAAGCTTTTAGTGAGGTCCGCTGCACCAGAGGCGACTGCGGTTAGTGGATACACATTGACTATTTGCGCGAGGAGTTGTTGAAGCCAGTACATGACCGATCATGCACCGACCAGCCACGTGTGCCTGCTTGCTACATTCTCGGTCTGAGTTACTCCTCTCAATCGCTCAGTAACACTTGCAAGCGCTCTCTCCACGGTTCCGAGGAGTATGGCTGGATGCCGATGCGTGGCAGGCGATTCCAATGGCCATGCGATGACACGGAACCTGTGAGCCTAACCTACGTCTAATGAGGACTCGGTCAATAAGCGGAACCGGGAATGAAGGGTTTTGTCCCCGTCAGTTAGATGGCAGCAAAGGGAAACGATGCAGTCAGACGTAATAAGATGGCCCGGGCTCTGCGTTCGACATCAAAGTGCAGTATGTCTGCAAGTCAGTGGATAATGGCACGGACCGCATATAATTTGGGGGAAAGGCATCATCAGGATGACAAGAAGAATAGGGGAAGGGGTGGCATTATAGCTGCTTGCCCAGGCGGCCCTGTTGTGGCCATCGGACCAAAGCTTGACCTCTTTCAACTAGGTACTGGCATTTTTTTCCTCAGCAAAGTAGTTTTCCTCGAAACAGGTCCCTTAGTTTTTGTAATCAATAGCTGATACTGGCGTCTTGGTGGCGTAACGAGTAATGAGGCTGGCCGCACAGGCAGCCCCCTCCTCGTAGAATACGAAGTGCTCGACATACGCTGCTGAGTGCCTTTGCATGTTCTAAAATGATGGTGTCCACTCAGATACAAGGTAGTTTTATCGCGGGCCTGTCGAATCTCCATAATCAAATTATCAATGGAGGAGGGAGAGGGCCTGTTTAATGTCACGACATCCCGCAGACCTCAGAATCTCCAGACCGTCTCCATCCCATCGTGCAACGGCCCGTTCTTCTCTCGACTAACTTGCAATCACGTTGATGTATTCTCACCAGTACCCAGGTAGGCCATCGATCATACTCCAGCAAAACAGGGTTGTTTGCATATCACTGTGGGCGCGGCGCTGACCCGTTATAGTGTCAAACGTCGCCACGGGAGACAACCAGCTTGGCTGGCTCCAAACACACACATCTATCTTCTGCCCGAATGCGATGGAGAGGAGACCCGAGAGCATCAACACAGACCTCGAAGACCACTCCGTGTCAACTCTCCCACTCTCTCAGTGCGCCGAGATGTGGGACATCGCAAAGGACGATTTCTGGCGCAAGAATTCTGTGAAGCGCCAGGAAGAGTTTGCCCAACACTCCCAACGTTGGAGCCACGACAGATCATCCATCATCACCCACATGCGCGGCACGGAAGCCGAAATCCGTGACCTCGGGAAAATGGAGGAGAAGCTCAGCCGAGAGCTCGCCGCGGTCCGCAGTCAGGCTGTCCTCGTCAATGGGACATACAACCAGGAAGCGCAACGCTTGAACAGTATAGATGCTCAACATAACGACTTGATGCTTCGGCGATGCAGGAACCAAGACGGTGTCCATGAGCGACAACTGGCATTGTCGGAATTTATTGACAAGAGACCGGCGGAGAGTCAGCTCAAGCTTCCGTCGCTGACCAACATACTTGCCCGCATACCACCCGCTTTGGAACCTCCACGCAGCAGATCACACCCATTGACGCCGGGGCAGAGGCTAGACCCTTCTCCCAGCTCGACGGCTGCTGAGCTGAAAGCTTTGCCAACGGCTGCGCAAGAGGCCTCTGTCAAAGCGTATTCATCACCCTACAGGCCGCTGCAGGCACACATGTCTAGCGACTCAAGCCCCATTACAAAGGATACCCTCATATTACGGCATGACGGCAGCGTCTATACATATCCTAAGTGCATCGAAGGAGTCCCTGTGGAAAAGATTACCCCTAGCCATCCGTACTGGGAGCCTTCGTGGCCCGATCTACGAACCGCGGTAGAGCCCATGCTGCGCTTGTATGAGAAAAAATGGTCGGAGAAGGAAGACAGGAGACGGCGCGGGGTGGTTCGTACGAATCACTATGCTCACAAAGTCATCCAGGGCAAGAGGATCCTCAACTTCCTTGAGCAAGGCGAGATTAGCCCTTATCAGCTTCTCGGAAAGCAATATATAAGCGTGGGCCACGGCACAATTACCAATTACGACACGCTATATCGCCTCTGTGAGACGCTTAAGACCCTAGCTGACTATAAGACGGACGTTAAACCCGTCGACTGGCTACGCCAGCGGCTATACGAGCTAGTTGAGACGCAGGGCACTAGCTTCAATCTTCCTAAGACTATTCGCGACTTTTATGACGATCCTAAGCTAGCAGCACAACGCCAGAAGGCAGGCTTCAGCAGTTTCGGGCGCCGCGCAAGAGCAGCCAAGCCGATCGGCGTTGAGCCTTCGACGGCCGAGTCTGCCGCCGCCGCCGCCGATGAAGACCCGGTGCGCAAGAAGCAAAAGGCGGCGGCTAAGGTGCCGGACAGCCTAGAGACGGGGGAGGTGTCGGACACGGACTCGTGCAGCGGCGCGCCAATTGACGAGTACGATTTCCGCATTTGTCTGATCTAGACGCGACTATTTACGAGCTCGGAAAAGGTGACGCAATACTGGAGGTGGGTGCTAGTGTTGCGGTGATGAGCGACGGATATACCTACTTTGAGGACGATAAGCCGAGGGGGGGCGTAATGGTGGCGTTTAAGCGGTCAAATACGATAAGGAGGTTCATTAAGTTTTGCCGACGAGAGGAGATTAAGCTGGTGGAGGAGACATAGTAAGTACTCGAGTTACATAGGTATAAGCGGCCTATACGAAAATTGTTACACGAAGAAGATAGAGCATCAATAGGGGACGATGCGACCTTGTGGTGCAGAGCCTTTCTTTTTACTTACCCTTCTTTCTAGGCGGCTTTACTTCCTGGCCTGCCGCGACTGTCTTGTGGCGTTGCCCTGCAACGGCGGATTAGTCACCCACGCCATGGAGTATTTGCGCCCGCCCCATGAAGGCCTCGTTGAAACCTGCATCAACCAAACGAGCAGAAGCCATGTCGGCGGCTGTGACAGCGTCGATGCGCGCTGTCGGGTGGAACGTGCTCTTCACCATTGGACCAGCCGACGACGACGAATCCCCCCCACACTTTGCGGGCATACACCAGAACCCACGCAAGCCGATCGTGACCTTTGCTGACGTGCGCGCCGAGCTAGCGTTGTGCTTCGACGGCAGCTCTCTGGACAATGATCGAAAAGACGACGACGACGGAAACAACAGCAGAAACAACGGGGGCAGTGGCAATACAGCGCGCAACAAGCCGTGGGGCGGCATCGCGTTTGCCTTGATCGAGACACCCGAGCCTGAAAACGAAGATGAACATGCTGAATATCCTGCTTGGATAACAGACGAAAACATAGACGCAATCGCCCCCGGCGTGCCGTCAATGGATCCCATTAAAGCACGCAGGACCATCAAATATCACATCGTGCGGCACAGCCGTTGCCTGTTACCAGCTGGCTCCTCATTAAAAGACCACCTTCGAGGTTTAACCTTTCCATTATCAGTGTCTCTCTAATGTCTCTCTGCTGACACTACGACTCAACAGCAAAATGCGCCCAACATCTGCCGACCCCCGATCGATATCGCCATCCTGCCTATATACCGCACAATAAGACGCCGTCTAACTCCAGACTCAACATCATGCCGCTACGGCGTCAAGCCAAGGTTCGCTCGCAGTCACCCCCGAAACGAAGCGCGTCAGGTCGCAGCTCACCTGAGAAACCAACCGACGACGCCGACGGTGAATACGCCAACATAGTCGCTCCCGCGAACATGGACATAGCCATGGACCAGGCGCGCAAAGTCATCAGCGAATTCAGGATGGCGTGCATCAACAGGTCCGCATGCTGCGCTATCACCGGCGCCGGCGCGCCGTGGTGCCTAGGCCAGCCGATCGGTCCGGGCATCCAAGCCTGCCATGTGGTGCCGCAGCAGCATTATCATCTCTACCCGATATGCAGCACGAATGCGTCGAGCTCTGACGCTGACGAGACAATGCGATACAATCCACGTCTCTTGCAAGACGCGTGGCGAAAAACGTGGAGCCCTCATAACGGCATCTTGCTGATGAAGCACATACATGACTTTTTCGATGCGCGCCTCGTTTCTATCCACCCGAAGACGTTATTGGTGCGTGTCTTTGTGCCATATCAAGACCTGGAACCCTACCACGGCCGCAAGGCAACCGTGCCTTTCGATATCGACCGCAGGGCGCTGCGGCACCACTACGACATGTGTTGCATCGAGAACATGGCCGCAGCCTACCCGGATCTAGACGCACCTCCATCCAACGCCAAGAGCCAGATCAGCACGCCCGGCGCCGGCCTGGCCAGCACTTCCGGCGGCAGCACGCCTCTGACCGGCAGAATCGACCTGGCCATGACGCCAAACTCTGGGCGCGACCTGACGCAGCGGCCGGCCGGCGGCGATCCGTCTAAGAGACAGCGATCAGGCCCCCGTGACGACCAAGGCGACGGCGGCCGTGCGGCAGACGAGATCGAGTTTTTGGAGGAAGAAGAGGAGCTTCCTGCAGCCAAACGAATGCGTCTGGAAGACAGGCGCAGGTTTTTCGACGGTTGCGTAACCCCATATAATAGCCGCGAGTTTCTAGGGGATGTCAACTGGGAGCTAACCAAGTACGAGAACTTGGACGAGGCCTGGTAGAGCTGAGGCAGACTGTTGACAACTTGAAGAGTAACTAGGCAAAATAGGACCAAAATAAAGATACTCATCACCTCTTACTACCGTCGGCTAGTTCAGCATTATTCTAGACGGGGCTATAGTCGATGCTTAAATTGTCATTAATGCGATTTTACTATCGGCGTCGTAGATAAAGGCAAAACTTATTTAAAAGCTTCAAACCTCACGACCATTTTTTTTCTCAGTCGTCATATTAATGCGGAGCTGCCAAGTGGTGTCTGGAGGCTCACGATAGCGACGAATGTATGGAGATTTCGAGGAAGGCCATTTTGCCGTGGCTGTAGTAAATATAGATAATCTGAAGTAGAAAAAGCTGACGTTTGACACTGAAAAATGAAAATAAAATAGAAACGAAGCAGTTTAGCAGGGCCATTATTACGCGACCTTCGCAACGCAGCGGTCGAGAGGTGCTGTTAAGGGCTGGTAATGCCACAAGAGTTATAGAGGTTACGGCTTCCTACAAGTAGTTAGCTACTGGCACCCACTTTTTCGAGTCTCATATTTCTGTTGTAGAGGGTGGCACGGCCCCTTAGGATCAGGCAAGCTCTTTTACTTGACTACGTACTTATGTCTTAGTTAGACCGACGCGAGCAGGCCAGCTGCGACGTATGGTTAGTGGCTATGGGCAGTATTACGTGACGTGCTAAACTGAGGATGCATTTTGGTACACGAGAAGTGCTGGGACGTTCCCTTTCACCCTGAGCTTTTCCACATGGCTTGCTAAGGATGGCCACGCCTTTTCACGGTCCGCAAACACTTTCTTCGAATATAGCAGCAGCAGCAACGATATAAGACAATGACGAGATTTGTGTCTGATTCTAGACTCCTTATTTAAGGGTGTATCCGGAAATAGCTCGCCTATTATACATGGCTATAGAGTTCAGTGAGGCTAGCTCACTTGCGCCACGTCGTTCCCATAGGTATATTGGTTAGAGGGCAGAAAGCCGCGGCATATCAATCTGCCCGCGACGTTCGTTCACATAGGGTGGTGGGAAGTAAAAAGCTGATGCTACAATTTCTAATGGGGTGTTCACTAGCGGGATACGCCAGGGGTGGTAGGAAGCAAGAAGCTGCTGCTCATGTCAGTACCCCACCAACAGCGGGGGTGAGATTAGAGAGCAGGAAGCGGCCCCCTCCGGCAGCCTGTTGTCACTGCGAACACTCTAAGCTTCTACCGTCAGCCGCGTTATCCTCTACGCTTGTTGATGCTTCTTCTGCGCCGTGTTTAAAGTGATAGACAGTGCAAAATAGCGGTAAAGCAAGCTGCTCCCAGTTCCGGCGACAGAAATCTGACGTTCGCCATTCGGCTCACCCCAGTACATCGCACCCAAGCAAGACTCCTGGTAGACAATCCTCAGCCACCAACAGGCAGCTTGTAATCACGTCGCCGGGCCTGTACAGTACCAGATTGTCGGTACTAACATGCCCACTGTAAGGAGTCGGAAAGAGCCAGAGTCAGACCGACAGGAAAAAGACAGAATTGGCTGCTCTATAAATAACCCAGTCGTTGTCAGCTCTATTGGACATGGCAGCATCCGCCCATCTTCAGTCATGGCTAGCAACTCTAACAACGGCAACTACACCAAGGTCAGGACCGCGGGGCAGAAACGCCGCGCACCTCCACCTCCACCTCCACCGATGCAGGCGCCTTCTGTTAACCACCAGATGCCCGTCGGCCGTGTTGGCGGTCCTCGCCAGCTGCCACAACAATACCAGCAGCGGACTGCTGAACTCGGTCCAGTGCCTAACATCGAGCAGTCCAGGTATACCCATCACTCCCAGGCGAGCTATCATGAGGGCATACAAGGTTCCCGAGACGCTCAAAACGCTTGGGATGAACACGATGATCATGGCCGACACAACGTTCAAGACGTAGACCCCTTGAGCGCGACGCTGAACGATATGAATGCCCCTGCCAGGAACTATGATCTGTCTGAGCTCACAAAATACCTATGTGAGCTCTCACGATCCCAACGTGAGCTTGTGCGCCTGGAAAAGGCTAAAGCTAAGGCAAAGGAGAAAGCAAGGTCAGACGCGCAGTCATTAGAGTCTATCAAAATGTAGTTTCTGCCGCCTACTCTCAAATTCTAGACTACTAATAATATATAGGTTACTTGAAGGTTTGAAGCTGAGTCTTGGTATAGCGGATCAGTTGCGTGCTGCGGCGCGTACCGACCAGTACAGGGGATTCGAAGAGGAGACGCGAACGCAGCATGAGTGAGTGCTTAGCGGCGAGAAAGGTTAATGGGTTATCTACAGGCGAGAGTTAACTGTGACCGGCGGGAGACACAAATTAGTTACAGTCTATGGTTTGCCGTTTTTGAAGCATGTGTACGCGGAGCTAAGCGAGTCTCTCTAAGGGCCCTAGAAACAATTAGCAGAGAAAAAACTCTGGCCAAAAACGTGCTTATACAGACACTGGATTACTCAGCGAGCTTCGGGACTTGCTACTCAAAGACGCTTCCCACGCATCTGCTTCTCGCACCTGTCAAGCTAGCTAGGTAGCCTGCCTTTTACCGTTGGCCGCGAACCGCGGCAGAAAAGAAAAGGCTCCCCGTCTCAATTCTCCATAACCGGCTGTTCTTCATCGCGAATGTCGCAAGGATGCTCCAAAATCTGACTTGGGACCTTTCTGAGGTGCGGATCATTTTTTGGTACGTACCTTTACATAAACAGCCATATATAATTTGTTCTTTTTTTTTGGGCACAGGATGTGATGCTCAGCACCTAGCTTCGAGATGTCATCGCACGTAGCATCAAACTCATCCAGCGTCGATCCCGTTGCGGGCAAGGATGATGTTGCAATCAAGGATCTAGACAACCCGAGATCCAGCAATCCGCTTCTTAGTGTTGCGAGGTCTGCTACTGCTTCCGTGCCACTGAATAATGACCAGGGCGAACCTGATGGTCCTTACCAGGCTACAGTCGCCGACTCAACAAATCCCTTTGACGATATATTCGCTGTTTTCGATGCTTAAAGCTGCGAGTCTGATAAAATTAAAAGGTCGAACCATCTTTTCCAGACCTTGATCATCGACGAAGGCATGTTCGACCTTTTAGGGAGGGCGCCACTATTAGTGTCAAATTCGATGGCTATGGCATTTTAGCCCTTATATGATGGAAGTATCTGGCTAGTTAGGGAACTGTTGAGTTCGCAGTTTATCTTATATTTGAGCACAGTAGCGAATTTCTGATTACTTAAAGAAAAAAGACCTGTAAATTATTGATGCTGTGTTTGTCCGCGTGCTGTTGACTTAATATGTCTGTCTGCTCTACAGCTAAGTATCTACACTGGGTCCTCCGTCTGATTCGCCATATTTTATCGGCAGTCAGACCACCACTGGCTATAAAATGCACACTTGTAGGGCGCCTGGCACTGCGCATTACCCGTATAGCCGTGACCCCCGCACTGTTCCCATTGAGGAATGGCGCCGCCGCTGAGAGAAGAAGAGCTGCTAGGAGGTGAAAGCCTGCTTGTGGAAGAGGGACTACTGGCAGAAGAAGGGCTACTCTTTGGGCTGGAAAGAATACCCGTGGTGTGAGTGAAGGTCTGGTTGGGGTGCGACTTGTTACTACCAATGAGATCATTAACAACCTCCTGAATGAATCCGTGATTGGCGTATAGCTGGGCTGCATCCCACATCATAACACCGCCAAATGAACGATACTTCTTGGTCCATTCTAAGGCAGCTTGAAGTTTAGAGCCGCTGGTATAAGAACCTTCTCCAGCTGCATCGGTATTCGCAGGAATGCCTACGAGAACCTTTACCCGGGGGTTCTTACTCTTCTGGGCCCATTCGTCCCAGACAGGAAAGTTAAAAGCCGGCTGACTTGACATGGCTTCTTGGAACTTATCTACGCCGCAAGCATTATTATAGAACTGAACCTGAACGATGTCAAAGAAAACTTCATCCAGAGTAGTGCCGACATTAGCATCAGGGTAGACGCACTGAGGCGCAGCGGAAAGGTAGAATTTGTCGGTAGCGGCATCCATGAGGTAGCGGAGCTTGTTAGCAAATGCAGGGAGGTTGCTGACGAGGATCTCGAAATCGAAATCAAATCCGTCAACGACGGCTGTGCCGAACGGACGGCCAACTTTGCCGGAAGTCGCGGGGCCAAACAAGTCCCAGATGAGCTGCGCAGAGTTCTCGGCGTCGGAGGTGCTGCCCCATTTCGGTGACGGGGCCGTGCTGCCGCCCATAGAGAGTAAAACAGTCTTTCCCTTTTTCTGGCAGGTTTTGATATCTTCCTCAATTTCACTACAAAGCGGAAGGCTGGTGTTATTAAAAACTTTGGTACATTTGCTAGTGGCGCTGGCAAAGTCGATAGCGACTGGAGTGATGCTGGTAATGAAGGACAGGTTGATGATGTTAATGCTATCATCATCGCAATAGTAGGCGAGTCGCTCTTGGCCAACTGATGCGGAGTTCTGGCCCCAATATACCGCGACGTTTCGCCTAGATTCCGGATCAAAACCGGCTAGGACAGTAGCGGCGGCCGCAAGAAGGCCACCAACGCAGAGGTTAAGATAAGTCATGAGTGGTGAAGGTATTAATGAGAACGTGACAGCAGGCGAGCAGGTGGCAGTCTCTGGCTATATATAGGGCTTGGAGCAGGCAATTTTAGCTCTCGTTTCTCGCCTTTACCATGGCCGCTAATTGAGAAGTCTTGGAGCTCTCAGAGGCCTCTTATGGCGGTACCGTACAAACCGCAGACTGTATCGTCGCTCGGACTGCACCCGTATTTGGTTTCCAGCTCGGTCCGTCTGATGCTGACTTTCCTCACGGTCGTGCTCGTGCATGCTTTCTCGCTCTTCTGCGAGCACTGCAGAAGGAAACGCTCCACCGAAGGCCAGAAATAGCGGTTCTGATTAACCCCGCCACTGGGTCAAAAAGCACAGCGGGTCTACACTACTTTCAGTCAGGAATGCTTCTCGCCGATGATTGCGGTATGTACAGTACAGCACTTTGCATACCACTTAATTAAACCAAGCTGTAGCTAGGCTCACCGATGCTTGCACAGCCCAGACTCTACAAGATTCCGTACAGATTGTCTATTTAGTTCCGTTGCACAGCATCTTGATCACATTTACAGCACGATTACACTAGCAACCCCCGAGACATTTCAATCGAACATCGTAAACTTTCTGAACAGAGCGTCACCAGGCCTTTATAGTTCCTTTTACTAAAGCGGGACGCTCGTTTCCTCTGTGATTTAAGGGCTAATATAATTACAGCTTTAAGCACGGTAGTCAATTTTTGTCTTTTAAACAGGATATTGATAGATTTTAGATCCTCCATTGAGAACCCTGGTGGGAAATCCGCTGGCATTAGCCTTGTAGCATACGTTATGCCTGGGTTTCCAGACTACAGCGGTCTGAGGCTAAACGCCATACAATCTAAGATGCCGAAACCACCTCGCCCTGCATTTTTCTGCTTGTCGTCGCCTAGCACCAGTCAGCACAAGCCACAAATTATAAAGAGCCGACTGACAATACTCCCATATGTTCCACAGGTTGACGCATGGCCAGAGCGCCTTGTTGGACGCCTGTAGTGCGTCGGTCGGCCTGCCGGTGGGACTTTCAAAGCTGACGGCCCCGCCGCTCACGTCGCTCTCGGGGTCGCAAGCCACCGCTTTGACTTCAAACAGCATCGGTAGGCCGCCGTATGTCACTGTCGTAGAAATGCTCGTGGGTGTGGCTAGATCTTTATGCAAGCCGCAAAAGCTAAAAATTTGGTCCATAACTAATGCGGATTCACTGACTGGCCGCCCAGTGGTGTAGCAAGAAGTAGGAGCTGCCACTTGTGAAGGCTGTGAGAGCGCGACAGTTGTGGCATTTCTCGTCTCGGGTTGGGTGGTCCTCGATGGATACCCTGTCAGAGTCGTCGTCTCTCTTGCGCCGGAGTATGGCGTCGTGCAGGTTGTAATAGTGTGTCCGGACGGGGGGTCCTTCACAAGGTAACCTTTATTGTAGCGAAAGCCTGACGGTGCGTTACTTTTATGAACCACCGTGTACGTGTGGAACGCCAAAATTTTGTTAATGTCTTCAACACTGAGTGTGTTCAGCGATCTGAACTCATCCGCAACATCGATGCCGAGCATGAGAACCTCATCGCCGCATTCAGGCACCCAGAGAGCCGTCCGCTGTGCTGCCGCGAGTGCGCCGAGCGCGATTACCAGCGAGATGGCTTTCATGTTTCCGGCGGGTTTCTTTCCTCTCTCTCTACCTCTTACCGGTAATTTCTTGCTTCGAGAATACATAAGCTTTATATGATGTTTCTGTTAATAATCGTGGCATGTTGTGGCCAGAAATAGCTTCAGCTCCCACTCTATCTTACGCTATAACAGCTATAAACGAGCGGTTATTAGTGGGTGTTCACACTAAGCAACAGGCGCCTTAGGCTAGTAGGCCTACAGTCACGGACAAAAAGGCCTTCCGTTTTAGGTAATGCTATAAAAATTTGAAAGTATGACCCACATAGTGTGGGTAGAGCAGTCTCGCACTGTATATATCTTGGGGCGGATTGAAGTTAGTCCGCTCCACTATTACTTTGGCAGCAACCGTGGCGGCTAACGCCTGCCCCGCACGCGGCGTGGCCTCCATCATCCTCATTTCTTTTTGGGCTGCCATGGCCGGAGACGTGCCCCAGGTCAGGCCAGGCTTTCACTGGCTGATGGCAGGCTTGAACAAACGACGATTCCATGCAGCTGTGAAACTGTTCCTACTACACCTGGGAAGACAGGCCGAGGAGCCGACGCGCTATACTGGAGATCTTGAGGGTCTAGCGGACCAATCGGAAGATTTCGACGATGTGGACTCTTTGGACGCTTTGCAGCCTTCTGGTACAGACTTGAACGAACTGAAGAGAGCTTTCTTGGATCATCTGGCTGAACTACTTTCCCACTCCCCTGGCGGCCGTCACGTTGCTGCCGCCGGCCTGGTGGAGAAGGTTGGCCACATACACGTGGTGGTGGCTAAGAATAATTTCATGGAACAGAAGAGTATGAAAATGATCCGTCACTTGCAAGATGCATTCAGACAGCTATCCGCGCTGGACCCGCTGAGTATGGTTTCCGTGCACTACTGAAGCGGCAAGTAAACTAACGACGACAAGACCCTTTTGTGGAGCATATAAAGAGTGAACTCTGGCGCCATATGGTAGAATTCTATCATGGGAGGCTTGCTGGATACTCAAGCGCAGTGGAGAAAGGCTTGCTGGCTACTGGCCTGCAGAGCCGTGACAAAGCAGACCTTCCGCAGCTCTTACACGCACGGCTTGCCAGTCTCTTGTCTCTGATCTGCGACGCACCAAATGCATCGGATCGCTGCAGATATGATAAGTTGGTAGTTCTAGCCCATGAAATATCCACTTCTCATCGAAGCTTTGATGAATGGCAACACTTCGGTAGCGACATTGCGACTCGCAATCTACGCACACAGTTGGCCTTCTTAGGTCGGCTGCGTCGCTGTTTCAACATATTTGCTTCTGCTGCCGAAAGACTCCCATACTTTTCAAAGATGTCGATAATAGCTTGCGGACGCCCTCGTGGCTCATCGAAGTGCCTAAAATCGAATCGACGCAAGGCGCCCTATGATTTGGCATCGGCATTTTCCTCAATCGGTCTCACCCCACACAGCGAGAGGATCAGCAGTACGTTTGAGAGGGAAACTCACAAATCACTGGCTAGCAGCTTCGCAAAGCTGAAAACAGCAACTTGGCAGGTCCACGCTGAGGTTCAGGTGGCAGTGCGACTTGCCGAGTACTCGAGGCAAAACATGGGGCACGATACCTACATCGGTTGCAGTCGACTAAGCTGCTTGTTGTGTTCACTTTTCCTGCAAGTTTACGACAACATTGCCACCAGAGGCTGCCATGGCAAGATTTATGAGTTGTGGAATATACCAGAAAACTCTGCATTGCCAGCTGATAAAGCGTCCAAACTGGCTGAGGCCGTGAAGCAACTTGAGCAAATGATCAAGGAACGGTTACTACTTGACAGCAACAGAAAGCGAGATCAATACAAAGAGTCCACTGTGGGTGCTTCGACTGTATTCAATGTTGCTAGGTGCTTTGATAGCCCGTCGCTAGCTCGCATTGCAGCGCAGGAGATGGAGCGTCAATACGATGTTGAGTTCGCCGTGGCTATCCGTCGTCAAAGTGGTTCTGGCTCTGAAGTGTATGTACGTATTGTTAGATATTGGAACATGAAGCTAATGTCGTCTTGCTTAGGGCTAGCTTGGAAAGCTTGAGCATAGATCAATCGGAGCTGCCAGACCAAGCCCGCCTGGTAATCTCCTCTACACTGAAGACAGTCGGCGAGTGCAACGTTTGCGACCGTGAAACGAGCCGCCACTGCGCATTTTGCAATTTAGACTGGTTTTGTGGTGTCAGATGTGAAGAGAGCATGAGTCTCCATCATCTTCGCAAGTGCTGCGCTAGACCTATAACGTCCGCAGACATTCTACTGGAAGATGTCTATCATGACGAATTGCCACCTGACCCACAGGTCCGAGCAGACTTTGGATTTGATCGATGTCACAATAAAAATGAAGAGATACTCCTCTTCGGCCTATATCAGGGATTAGTGAAGGCATTTGAAGTGGGTAGCATCTCCCTCCACAAATGGAGAGAGCAGGACATCCTCGTGGATGAGATCGCGAAAAAGTTCCAAAGTGTTCCTGAAGGACGTCGTGGAGGATACTACCCCTGGTTTGCCACTAACAAGGAGCGAATATTCCCCACGGCCGGTATCGAGCGTCCCGTACATGGCTTTCAAGGTCAGGGTCAAGGGCAAGACCTCCTGCTGATGCTTGAAAAGTACAGAGATTGCCTGCAGAGCGAGGATCAGAATTCAAGTTTGACTAAGATTGAACCACCTGCCAAAAGCCTTTGTTTTTTATTTTTTGCTCTTCTAATGGAGAATATGTACCCCAATCCAACGGTCGAACCAGCTGCATATCTCTGGTATGAGTTCGGATTTGTTACTTGCCAAGACGAGCACGATGAGAGCAGTCTTGCGGGTCTTTATCTGTCCTTACTCGATCCGGGAGGCCCTAAAAGGCGGTATAACGAGATTTTCGGAGAGAATATCCCCACGCAACCAACGCACCCAACCTGTACATTTGATGAATTTTGGCGGTCTTGGTCGACTCGTGGTCTTGTTGATCTTTTTGACAAGTATCAGGGAGACAAATCCTGGAAGACAAATCGTCACAACTTCTGCCGATTCATGAGATACCGTCACGATGAACAACGTCCATCAATTTGGCGATTGAAGCATTTGCTCAGCCTAGAAGCCAATACAACATTAAGTCACTTTCCGGAGACACAGAAAGCGGTTAAGGAATACGGGTTTACGCCTAGGATGGATACTAGGGTCAAGGTCGAGCTGCGAGAGTTTTACAAGATGTTACTGTCAATGAAAGATCCACAGCGAGTACATGACGCAAAAG
Source organism: Beauveria australis (assembly GCA_030411535.1). Lineage (NCBI taxonomy): Eukaryota > Fungi > Ascomycota > Sordariomycetes > Hypocreales > Cordycipitaceae > Beauveria > Beauveria australis. The sequence continues at coordinate 14,495 of JAPERH010000017.1, read as the reverse complement.
TACAAGGTAAGTTATTCTCGTACTCAAGGAAGTTGCTGGTGCAATACAGCAACGACATAAGTAGCTTGGTTCAAGGCCTAGACTTAGCGGTGTAGTCATAGACAATACCTCGAGCACCGAGCGAGAAGAAAAGGTTTTCTCGTTACCAAGTGACTTATTCCATTCCTGCAGCATCTATGCCAGAAACGGCCATTTAATCTTTAATTGGCTTTAATAGCGTTTCTTGATACTCTTTGTCCTGCGATCATTAACCGATAAGAGGAATAGAGCCCCTATAGCCTTCTAGGGTTTATCCTCGCTTTCTTCCTTAAGCTTCCGACGCAAAACATGTTTCTAGAACTCTTTTAGCCTAAGCACAATGTCGAGTTTAGATAGACCGGCGCGCTCTCGATTCTTTATAAACAGTTTCTACTAGACGTTATATCGCAGGGTTTGCGTGTCCTGGTATGATTAGGTGGGCGTCCACGCGGTAAACAGTACAAATGTAGGGAGGCCCCCGGCGGGTCTAAGTCCTCTATGCTAAGGGAAAGTCGCACTTTGCGAATCATTGTTAGAAATCGAGCAGTCGGAATTCTACGCGTCGCTTACGTCGTCACACAATAGGTCGTCTAAATGGCCACAGTTAGCCATGTTTTGCAGATGGCCTAGACTCCGTGGGACCGCTCTTTGGCGGAATGAAGGTTGGGGACTGGCTAGACGACCCTACAGCACGTGACTGGCCTTCCCTAGCCTTCTACCGGATTCTAGGCTCTTGCAGTGACGTTGTATTGCACTTTTGATGGCTCAGTAGTTATAGAGCTTAAAAAATTGTTAACAAAATAAAAAATTGGTGGAATAATGCGTAAGTGGTTAGGAAAGCCGGCAGGCCAATTCACCCAAAATTTAATTTCATGCGCGGGTAGATTACTTGCATGATGCGATGGGATGGTACTGTAGGGCGTAGCGGCGAAGACACTGGGGAAAGTATCTCTCAGCTCGGGTCGCACTGTGGCACTAAGCCTAATCAAGCCAGGTTTCTGGAGGTACCTGCCGCTACTTACACGCTAGCGTGGCCAGGGAACGCCATGCCCATAGCTTTTACTAATAATGGACGTCGTTTCTAGCTGACTAGATATAACTCAGGTAGCTCAAAGTACTTGCCACTTTTGGCTGCAGTAGCTTAGAAACGGGGACTAGTCTAGAAAGCGGAATGCCGTTTTGCCCATGACTGTACCTTTTTTCTTCTATAGTATAAGTAAGGGGATGAATCTAATTATGCACTAAACAATAGTTAACTAGAATTATATATAGATTTAATATTATTTGATTAGATTTATCCCCCTACTTATACTATAGAAAAGAAAAAGGTACAACTGTATAATCTAAAGAAATATACTAGTGCATCGACTGAATCCTTGCAGTTTCTCGCCACTTTATAACTGCTGGCATGCAGCCAACCAATTGCAGGGCGCTGTCAACGTTGGTGCCTTTTGGGACTATGAAATCTTGCCGTAGAAGGATAACCTCAGGCTAGGTAGTGGCTTGTGGCTCCCGCAAGGCCCGTCAACTGCTCTGCGCTTGAATGCGGTTTTGTCAACGATCTGTGACGCGCGCCGTCTCGCTCGCTGCCACGGACGCTGCGGCAGTGACTGCCTGGTCGCCTGCCAGCTGGCCAGCTGGCTTCATAGCTCGGGTAAACTTTCTCTCGACCTTTTGCCTCTTTGACGTCGCAATGCCGAAGGCACAATCTATACTTCTGACCAACGGCGGGTACGATCATAACACAGTAAAAACAGTGCAAGTCAAGTATAATGAATGCTGAATCTGTTATGATAGCCCTTATCATTCGATGTCCGGCAAAATAGTCTGCGATTCCATTGCTCGCCACAAATTGACCATGGTTGGACTGTCCAAGTAAGTCAGCACTGGATAAACAAAAGCTGTGACATAGGGTGCGGCAGTGGGAAATTTACTTACGGTTCAAGTCTAGTGACTTTGCGGCGTTTGTGGAGGCAGAAGTCCGTGAATCGTTGTATAGTCTTCTTGCCGTCAAAAACCACCATTACCACTCTGTTTTCGGGAGCGCTGGACAAGCTCTCCTTTAGAATAACCTTCGCCCTCCACGATTCCTTGCTCACCTCGACTTCTTTCACGTCTTTCCACATGACGTCAAATCGAATGAGACTGGGAGCTACCCATTCTGAAGGACCCTGGCGTTTGACTCGGTACACCAAGCATCCGTTTTCCTCTTCCCAGCTCCAACACTGGTCGAGATGGATAGGGCTCGTGAATTGCGCTGTCTTAATTTGGCCTATTCGCCAGTCTTCCCACACAATAGAGGCACCACTCTGTGATTCGGCATCTGAATACTCCAGAAGCGGGGCCTGATCTGCCGCTTGAACTTGCGGTGGAGGGTCGCCCTCGTCGCGATGATTGGAGGCAACGACGATGCTTTCACCAGTTTCGGCCTCATACTGTCGGTCTCGGACCTTGCTAGAGCCTCTCCGGCGCCGTTCGCTGCTTGCAATCTGCCTCGTGTCACCTGATGAAGGGCATGCACCGTTATGAGCTGGCTCAGGCCCATCCATACAGCAAAGGGTGGGAGATTGCACACTTTCGGGTGGAGCGCTGGCTATCTGCGGGGGATCACTTGGGGTATAGTCCTTAACGACCGGTCCAACTAATGTGTTGACTTGTGATAGAAAGGTCGTAAGAACGGCCACCAACTGTGTCTCGTGTGCGTTCTCGGCATCTTGCAGGCCGTTCTCCTCGAGCATCCTCTTCTCGCCAGCATGTCGTATGATGTCATCTCTGATGGCTTTCTTGTTGCTTTCGGCTAGTGCTGGACTGCCATATCGTTGGAAAGAATTTTCGAGGTGTGTCACAATCTTCTCCATCTTTTCTGCGAAGACAGCTGCCGGCGGTTGCACACCATTCATCATGGCGGAGGCATGAATAATCAGGTCTTCTACCTGCCTCAGCACTTGTCGTGCCGGCAATGAGGCTTTGGTTATTGAGTCCGTAGCGGTAGCAATCTCCATCCTCGCTCGCAAATGCTGAGGTGTCGGGGAGCTATTTTCGTTGCGCTGGTTTCCGGAATTTTTTCCTGTTCTGTGATACTTGCGCGAAAGGAGTCTTCCACCGCTCCCGGGCCAGTGTGTTTCTGAAGGTGTGAAACTCTGTTGGCGAGCAGCGCTTAGCGCGTACCGGACCTGACGAGACGACGGTGCACCATTTCCTCTGATGGGACCTCGGCGCGGTTGCTGTTGCCCTGCCGATAAGTTTTTATTTAGCTCTTTTACAAATGCTTCCCAAGGAGGCAAAGGATCACTCGCTTTCACCAACAAGTTCCATGTGGTAACCGCCGCGCCGTTGAGTACTTTATGTACCAACGTGATTTCCACGCCAAATTTCGCAGCGATCTGCTTAGCACGCTCCTTCTCATTGGCCATTGCTAGAGGCACTGGTTGTCTTGACTTGTGATTGATTGGGAAGTATGTGATGTTGAGGTCAGAGAATGACGCCGGCACGGATTCTCATCAGTGTCGTGCTTCTCGCTTTGTTGAGTGAATTGGTTGTTGAATTATTTAGGGCACTCTTGTGCTGAGCCTCGAGTTTTTATAGTAGGCGCGAAGCTTAGCACAGAGTCGACTTGCTATACAGTCGCCTGTTAGTGGCTAAGCCGGGTTTTAGTGCTGCGAGGAGTTTAGGCAGTCTGGTTCTGCGTCGTGCCAAGCCTCGCGTCCGTCCGGTTTGGCGTAAGGTACCCTGCCAAAGCGCCTATAGCTTGCAGCATCAGCCGGGCCTGACAAGGTGCCATGATTTTTAAAGGTCCAACATATATACCGTAAAAACCGTTACAGTATGGGTGTCGCGGGTTTTCAACATAATAATTTTAGTGGGGTGTATTTTGGCTGATTTACCCCGCCAGGTAACTAAAATTGACTAAAAGCACTAGCCACACCAATAACGGTTTGGTTTGGTAATACGGACGAAATGGGTTCAGAGTTTTTTTTACCCAGCAAACCCGAAATTGAAGGGCCAACTCCTCATACGCTTTCGGCCGGTCGTGTACATGGTAGCATGTGAAAGAGTCTCTTCAATGGGGTTGTTTTCTCTATGGCTTATCTATGAGCGAAGGTAGAAAAATTGGCCGTGCCACACCACCACAAAACCTACAAGCTTCCACAATGCTACAAGCTGCCAGGGGCTTTTCTGTTTCTTTGACTTCTTGAAAACATGCAGTACTGTACCTAACCTGGTGTGCCTACAACACGCCCCGGGGTGCCGAGGCGGCCTTAGGCGCCTGGATTGCTTACCAATATGATTGCATTTAATTTGAATATTTTAAAAAATGTGACTTGTTTAAAAAGAAAAGAATGAGAGAAAGGAGGGGGGTGCAGTACTTGGCATCTTCAGCAGCGATGAAAAGCAAAAAAGGACTTTCTGGCGCGGATTTTCTTTTCGCGCCGTATTGCCGACGCCTCCGGCCGTACGCCCTCTTCTTCAAACGCCCTCTTCTTCAAACGCCCCCCTCTTCGAACACCTTCCTCTTCGAACACCTTCCTCTTCGAACCCCCCTTCTTTGAATACCGGTACACTCCTCTTTAAACGGCCTCGTCTTAAAATGGCCTCGCCTCTAAAAAGCTCGTGCTTAAACTTGAACGCCCCCTCTCTGAACCCCCTTATGTGAACCCTCCTATCTGAACCCCCCTCCTTGAACACCCTTTTTTTATGTGCGGCTGCTTTGCGCTCCCACATTGCTGAATTAACGTCTGTAGCTGGCAGACGGTCAAACTTTTTTGTCCCTCCTACGCCTTGAAGAAGTGGGAAGTAATGCCGTCCTGCTTTGTTCTCTGATTTTGTCTGATTTACTTTTTCTTGAGCTAGCTTTTCCACGCTTTGTCTGCCGAGCGATCCAGCGAACTCCGAGACTTTCGTAGACGCCAACTGTGCACCCCGTGGTTACTATGCGCCTACGTGGCTCGTTAGCTGATGGTCGAAGAAGGATTCCTGCTTTGCACACCTACTGCAGCCCTGTACCGCAATTGATGCCCATCTTGATCTACCTGTAGCGCGGTTCCTCGCACGTCGGCTGGGCTCCCTGGTGCTAGTCTGTCCACCATGGGCATAATGCTCGACCGGAGTTGCTTGCCCGGAGGCTGCTAGATCCAACGGTTAACAGGCTACCGGTTTGTTCCCCGAGAGTGACAGATACCAATAAGGCTGCAAGGGTCGGAGGAGGGTTCGTGCGGGGGGGGTTGTTCGCCTGCCTAATTAGGTTCAATCGGCCGCTGAATAGGCCCATGCCGCATGAGATTCCCCTCAAGTGACAGAAGTGTCCGGCCCAACTCGGAAACGGCCCGCCGACCATTCAACATTCCCCGACCTGCATAATTCAGAACGGCAGGGGCTGCAGTTCCACCTCGTATGTTTATCACAAGCCAGCTTTAAGAGTAGCCCGATGACAGCCAGTGAAAAACGGTCGTCAAGCGCCGCTGCACGAGGGTGGACTCCGGAAATTCACGTCTGGGTCTCCGAATCACCGCCAAAAGTACTCCAGATCCACTATGAGCTCGTATCTGCAGCGCTGCCTTGGTCATTTTCGACACATCACATCAAAGTACACAGACAGGCATGGCGGCGCCGATCCTATCACTTGCTCAGCTAGTGGGTAGCCACCCACTAGCGTTGCAAAGCAAAATAGCTCTTATCGCGGCAATGAAAAGGGCTGCAGGAGGAGGCGCGCCTTAGAATAGGTAACAGTCGACAGCCAACCAGCCAACCAGCCAACCAGCCAACTTGCAAGGTGATAGAGTTTTTTGGCAAAGACACGCTTTTTACACTTAGAATACAGTAGTACTTGCTTTTTGTAACTTACATTTCGTCTTCTACTCAAGACCTTGTTTCATATTCACGCAACTCTTAAATCGCGGCTAAATCATGTCTATAGAGATGCCAGGGCCGGAAGCTTGTCGAGACTCAAAAAAGAGGCTGCAGAGTGGAGTCACGATGTGCATTAATTAGTATAAAGTCGAACTCGTCAGACGGCCCAACACCAGCTGGCTGCGGGAAAGCGAAAGCCGCCCTCCGCCTAACTATTGACGCAAGGGTGGAGCGGCTCATGCGCGAAAGCGGGACTTTTCGTACAGATTGCCTATTTTGGAAACGTTTCACGCGCGGTTGTGCAACCACCGAGTTGCAGCCATCCCAAGCACTCCTGTTGTGGCGGCGCCTTCGCTCACTTACATGGAACTGCAATTTTCCCGTGAGCCCACTTTGATGCCTGCAGCAAAGATCCGCTTTGAGTGAGGCCTTTTTTCAGTGGTTACCGAGAGTCTGGTAACGAATACTATTGGCTCTCAAGGTCACTAGTGAGGGCACCGACGGCGACGGAGTTCCAATTGAAGTGGGCACGTTGCACGACAAGTTCATTACAGCCCGAAGTAGTGTCTGCGGTAATGAAGGGCCACTCGTTCTGCTGTCCTACTGGTGATTAAAAACACACCCTTTAGCAGTGACGGGACTCTGGTCGAGGACCCAGGACCGTTCGGCAAGGATCCGCACGGCTGAGCGGAATTCGCATCCGTGATGGCCGCAAGCCTTGTCAGAAGGTTCAAATCCGCTGCCAAAACCCGTATCGTTTGTTCTCATGGTATGGTTCGTTCGTTTATGTATACATCGACGAAACGGTGTCAGTTTAACGTGGAGAGGATCGGTGGGCACCGCGGCGAACTCCTATGATGCTAAGGGCGCCATCGGTCTGCGGACCCGCGGGCGCCCGCTGTCACGCGGTAAGTTCCATCGTTGACCATCCTTACAAGCTTAAGCGAGGCTAACATGGAGCTATGCAAAGTTGCCCCTCCGGAACCCAGCGTACAAAACGGTTCAAGGATGCTTTTGATCACGCAATGGAGGTACCTCGGCCGTAACTCGCCTCTCATGCCTCATGGCATTAATTCTGTCTTAGCGCATGTGATAGCAATTTTGTTAGGAGTGGGCCGGGTTGTAACGGACGAGTGACTTGCTCGGAAGGTAATTGCCGCCGAACCAAGCAGCACACCCAAGCGCCGGCAGGTTTGCTCAGGTGTGATAGTTGGTGCACAATGTGATAAGGCTCTTTGGTGTGCAGGTTGGCGCTACCTACATCGGCTGGCTACACTACAGGAGTGCTGGCTATCGTCTACGCTCGTTACATCAAATGGTAACTTGTTTTATTTTGTAGACGTGGCTCCGCACCACCATCTTGCCTCTGAACGGCCTGAGGCAGCGAATGTACCATGCTGGCACCCCAGGTACCCTCATAGTTACTGTATCAAATTCTATATATTTCTCTACTTTCCGGCCAGTTACCGTAAAACCCGTTATGGGTGTCGCGGGTTTCTAACATAATAATTATACTGGGGTGTATTCTGGCTACTGCCTAGAGAGCCAGATATAGCGGTTCTAATTTACCCCGCCTGGTAACTAAAATTAACTAACAGCACTAGCGACACCCATAACGGTTTTTCCGGTAGCCACACAAAAACATCATAACATCCTAGCACTCCGGTCCTCGAAAAGAAGTTCGGTTCACATAACGCTGAATGACCACTTGCCATGGGTGACAACGCCAAAGGGTCGGCTCGACGTGTGCGCTGGACCGAAACCGAGGACGCCATTTTGACACAACTTGTGAAGAACTATGGATCTTCCCAATGGCATAAGGTTCCACGTGCGATGGGCTCACGTAATGCAACAGAGTGCTACAACGCTATTGCAACAGCTCGCTGGCGCTGAAGCTCAACCCTATCACTTCTCAAGAGGAGAATCAAATTCGTTGCCTGAGAAAGGATCGACAGTCGTGGAGAAAGATTGCCCGCAATTTTACAGGCCGTACTGACGCCCTTCTCAAAAACTGGTGGTGGCAGAACAACAAGCCAAACCAGAGAGAACTTCGGTCTCATTATCACCGCAACGTACAAGATGTCCCGGCCAAGGAGCCTGGCTGTGACGGCAGTCAGTTTGAAGAGACTGCTGCCAGAATAGATTGCCCGGAAACTGCGACGCAAAGGGAAGGCAACGTGGAGGAGCAGACAGCCAACACCGACATCGGAACACGCCGCAACACCGAGAAGCAAGCCGGCGAGCCACAGACGAGAGAGAGCACGACTTCCGCACCAAATCACCTGAAAACAACGACACCTACCACCAGAGTCGAGCCGCAGAAAAGTTTCTCCCCTCAAAGAGTCCCAGTTGGCTATTGCAGAAGGCGAAAATAGGGCTACGGCCCTGCAGAATCGGGGTTTCGGCGCGAAGCCTCAGCCTCTCAATGCTCATAACGAAGTCGGCGCCGCTGCTGACACCAAGATAAGCGCGATGGCTCACCCCCCGGCCAACCATGCCAAGATCGCGATCGCAAAATGCGCCGGCAAAAATGACCAGGTCGCACTGCCCGACGGTAGCAGTAGATGGGTTCAACGCGCCGCAGCTCGTTATGGTTGTCCCCGCTTCAATCCCTGCTGTGAACATGCCCAACACACATCTGCCTCGACACTTCGAGACACGTCGCTTGCCATATCCCAGGCCTTAGAACAACACTCACCGCGAGACGGCTCTCACTTTGAATCAACGAAACAGCCCTAGTGGCTTCTCTTACTGTGGTCTCCCACGAGACTATGAGTCGGCGGCGCTCCAAGCGAAGTTGCGAATACGTGCAGAAAAGAAGGGTGCAACGACATGCGAAGGTGCCACGTACATGTCAGAGAATTTGTGCCTGAGTGACACCCTTGCAAGGACTACTACTGCGTATACTATGGACCGTCTTTGCAAGAATGGGAAACTGTTTGGAGGAAACTGTAAAGGACAAAGACAAATTAGGGATGCCAGAAGATTGCGGTTTTTATAAGCTGCATGTGTTTAAAATATAACTTTTATTTCTCTCGTCATTACCTCGCGATGCACCACTCGCTCATGGGATTGCCTGAGCGGGCAAAAGGAGAGAGTCCAGCAGCCCCAGCTGGCTGTGTGAATGTCCGTCACCCAGAAACTTTTGGAAACCGATCTCCACAGCCGCTTCTTAGGTCCGCTGCACATAGCTATTCGGTAGATCACGATGGAGTGGTAAATTTTCTTGTAGCTATAAGCTCACGCTTGACGGAGGTGATTTTCTTTGCTAGATCACGACTATTTTTCATATACATATCTGTCCCGTCCGTCATCGCCATGTACGATGCGGATATGCGATCCTGGCCATACTTAGCGTGTTACTTCTACACTGTCATTTTTCAGACTTACCCAATGGCATGGAAACTCGAGAATTAGAGCAATCCGCGGAGAATATAAAGTTAGGAGGGCCACCAATAGCAGGATCTGTACAGGATATGCTAGGACCACTACCCATGGTTAATATAGTTAGCAGTTTCATAGAAGAAAGCACTAACTCTGAAGCTGGTAAAATATTACCATTCCTGTACGTGAACAGTAGATCAAAATTTCCGTCAATCCACTTATCGCTGCACCAGCATATGAAACTTTTCTCCCAGGTGACCCCGCATACCTTGCAGGCCTTCTCCAGAAAGCCCGTGGGCGCTGCAGATGTAGACCCGGACGTCGAAGTAGGCGGTGGACTTGATGACTGATTAGGCATTGGGTTGGATGCTGAGTCGGATGCTGAGCTGGATGCTGAGCTGGATGCTGAGCTGGATGCTGAGCTGGATGCTGAGCTGGATGCTGAGCTGGATGCTGAGTTGGAGGCTGAGTCGGAGATTGAGCCTGATGCTGAGCTACATGTGGAGATTGACGTCGAATCGGATGCTAAATTCGACGAAGTAGTAGTCGACGAAGTAGATACAGAACTAAGTCCAGATGCCGAGCTAGATACAAGACTGGATCCTGAGTCTGGCTTCGAAATCGATTCTGTACTCGAAACTGTGCTTGACGGTGAGGTAGGCAAATTTGATGCCGAGGTAGCCGGTGAGCTAGTTGCAGTTGTCGCCGGCGTCGTGTCGGAAGATGTGGCGACATTTAGACTCAACTCTTGGGACCTGGGAACTCGGAGAAACATTGCACCTGTGAAGGAGAAATTTGACGACCACCAAATAGAAGACGAAAGCGCGGCAGCGGGGAGCGGAGTTGTATATGATACGGTATAAGTAGACTCTGGGAAAATATTGTCATAACCGCTCGACGAAGGATTCCATGAGCTGAAGGATCTTTCTACTTGTGGTCCATAGACGACGGCAAGGTCCAGAACCTTTTGTTTTGTCAAAGGGATCCATAGTCCCGGTGTCGCGAGAACGGTTGCCGTAGGAGAGGTAGCAGTGGGAGAGTTAGTAGTCATGAGAGTAACGTCAGTCGTCATGGAAGCTACTACTGAAGCGGAAAAGCCGACAGCATCGCAGAAAGTATCAGCTCGCATCCTGACGATTGGTCGAATGAGAGCACAGAGACTTGGCAAAGGTCATCTTGTTAGGTAGATGCAGTCTTATACTATATTATACCTACAAAAACATATAGAGCCGGTTTTGGCTCTTTTCCTCGTCTACGAGAAAGCTCCTGAATATGCCAAAGCAGGACCACATTATCACGAGAGATGAGAGCTGCAATCGGCGCAAGAAGAGTGAGAGGCGGTCAGCACAAAGTGGAGACAAACAGAGTAGAAAGAAGAATGGCCAAGAGCTGTCGTGTCCTATGAGCTATCGTGTCCCATGAGCTGTCATGTCCGGTGAGCCCTCGTGTCCGGTGAGCTGTGATTCGCGGTCTGTGCAACTAATCGCGATGCCTCCCCCAAAATGCACTATTGAGTGCCCTCAAGCACGAGTGAAGGCCCCAACTGGGATTTACCACCCAAATTCTCCCAGCGCATGGATCTCGCACAATATGGCAACGACAGACTGTTCTGAGCCTCGGTGGAAAATCGCGCAGAGAACTCACAATTACCCTCTTCGAATAAATCCAGATGACATGGGACGGTGCATCATCGGCTTTACGTCGCCGCCAGTAATTTGTTCTTCATACGATGAGCACTTCAACTGGTTCGCATACAGTCACGGGCAAATCGGCATTCCTCAAAATCTCCACACATCTGTCGCTAACCTAAGCCTCTAGACACCACTTAGCAGCTCCGCATCATTATTGCGACCGAGAAAAAATGGTGGTAAGGCTATAAAGCGTTTAGATGAGTTTTGCCTTCATTTTAGGGTCGCTTCGAGAAATTTTATCAGGTTTTTGGTTCGATCGAAGTTAGTTAGAAAACTGAATGCTTTACCAAAACTAGAAGCCCATTTTGCCCATTAGTGTATAGTAAAAAAAAATGCTACCCGGATTACAACCCCGATAATGGTAGAGGCAAACATGGCCCTAGTGATCAATGCCTCGGAGCTTGCTGTGGGAAGGCCCCAGCATATGGCCAGAGAACCTGTATACCAAAATATGACCGAGACCACATGCAAACTCAGATACAAGGTCCTGTTATATAGTCTTGGACAAATGTTGCTGGCACTATATCCGCACACCATTGTGGACCAGACACTGATGATGAGTAACTTCGTTTCTCCTTACTCTGACCATCACAAGTCAATGGTTTTACGTGCCTCAAATGATCTTCGGACTCTTCTTACTTGATGCTGAAAGAATGAGCTGGATAGCGACGAGGAGCGAGAAGCCCACGCGGGCAGTGCAGGGATTTCGACGACACAAGAGTTCCAACATTTGCAACTGGATCAAGAAAGGCCTCAGTCTTCTTTCCTGATATCCTCGATATTGTTTTGTGAACAGCTTCAGCTCCCCTGCATACTCAAAATCTGGTGTGCTGGCACAGCAAAATCGCCACCAGTATGCCAATTTAAGCCTGTAAAATGAAATTATTTTGCTCAAAACCGCACTGCTCTGCCCTAAAGTAAGTGCGCGCTGTAGTAGCAAATATTGGCGCGGGTGTCTCCAGGCTAATGTGCTGGGTAAAAGGTGCTTTAGGCGACAGTATGTAGTGCTTGTAGTGAGTCTTGGTGACCTGGCGGGGTACATCTGAGCCGCTATTTATGGCTTTCTAGGCAGCAGCCACGCGACACTCATACCAGTTTGGTTTTGGTATGAATTCATGTATTTGGAATTTGCTGGAAAGTCCACAGCTGATGTGTAATACTTTCGGTCGGAGCACAAATATCATCTTGGGCCACACTTTTCCGCCATTTAGGCTCCACAACGTCTAGCTAGCGGCGAATGTAAATAATGCTGTAGCATCAGGATGGTGGTTCTTTCCCACCCACAAGTTCGCTTTTATTACAGTGACAATAAATACGGACGTCGACTTGGCCCGCCTAATTGCTGTATACTTCGACGATCTTTTCTTCGTAATTGCTCTTGCCAAGTTCGTTAGATCTTCGGCTCCGCGAAAGCCATTTGGGGTTGCCGGGCTGGGTATGTAATCGAGTTCAAGCACCAGTTTATCATAGCAGCGCGACACTCTTTTTTAGCAGGACGAGTATATTTTGGAAATCGGTGTATATTGTGAAGATGTTACTGCATCAATGTTAGTGCACTAGATCCCTGACCACATTGCAAACAAGCCTGCATGCCACATCTTCCTCGCGCAGCTGCTCGTACCTGTCGCAGTTACTAAGCCACAAAGTCACGACAAGCCGTTGGGAAGTAAAACACCAATCGGTTTCGAGACGACTGTGAGCTCCTATCTCCATCCGTACAAGTTGGAAGCTGCAACTTTGGCTGGAATGTCGTTATTCGGCCTCGATCCACCGCTACGCCTTATTAGGGTAATAAAACGCGGCAACAGCGAAGATTAGAAAGGAAGCAAGAAACATGGATCCTTGCAGCCTGTAATACACAAAAGCGATTAGCTTGACATGAAGACGGGTTAGCGACGTACCAATGCACGGAGATACTGTTGATCACATGATTGACCATCAAAACGGACAGTGTCAGTATTGCCACTTGAAAGCCATCCAAGACCATGTCCATTTCCTTCCCCACGGCCCAACCCAGTAGTACGGCGACGGGAAGCACACATAGAGACACGCGAATGGTAGCTCCAAAGGCCCCCTCCGCCACCCAGACCATGCCTTGCCGCGATCGAAGCGCATCGGTGGCGCTCTCCAGGGAGGCCAGTACGCACGGCATGAGCACGAGGCCGACAAAGCTCTCTGAAAGATAATGAGTCGGAGCGTGTATGGACTCGAACATGAACAGCGACGAGAGCGTCAACGATGTTGTGGCAATCACTAACAACAAGAGGTTGAACAAGCTGGAGCCGACCACGAAGTCCTGCTTCGGGTGACAGTTGTTCGCCGCTTCCCTCTCTGACCGCATTTTTCTTTGAGATTTGATTGCTTCTTGGACGAAGCCCTCAGTGTCCTTCATGCCGGTGTACAGCAGTGGCCCGGCAATAACTGCGAGCCCTTCGGGCAAGGAATGCGTAGCACTGTCAGCACTGTCTTCTCTCATGTCGACATGTGTCCAGTAGAAGAAATAAATATAGCAAAGAAATTCAATGAGAAGCACCACTGCCGACCCGCGGGATAATTCTATGAGGCCGGCACTCTCTTCTGGAGACATTGTCAGCAGAGCGGGGGGCGCTGTGCGCGTGACTCCATCGTACCTGAAGCGAATATATGGAATGCGGTCGGCAGAATCAGGCTTACTAGACTGACGACCAATAGCTGCGCATGAACCTTGGCAACAGCCGCGGGATATTTGACAGTGTGTCGGGCAATTCCTCCCGAGAGTAAGCAGCTGCCAAAAGTCATCAGGCAGCTGGACACTAAAGATCCGGTCAAGGCTGTTTTTGCAATGATTGGTTCGCCTCGCACAACGGCCGTGCAAACGAAGCACAGCTCCGCTATGTTGCTATTTGCATGTCAGTGAGACTTCTCTACCCGGACCAGTGGCAGTACCCGAATAATGCTCCGAAAACACCAGCTGTAAACTCGTATTCGAGCTCCTGCAACTTTACCACGATCCCACGACTTGCGATCCTTGTGAGAGAGGAGGCCGCTATAATGGCGAAAATGGACACAATGAACTCGGCCAAGGAAGCATGGTGCAAGTAGTGAAGTACTACGGCCACAATGAAAAACGTGAGGCTCGCAGCTATCATCACCAGTAGCGGTGCTGGGCAGCCAGCCCAGGGTCTGCTTGAACTTTTCATGGCGAGTTGAATGCAAGCAATCTTCATGGCTAGCTACGGACGTGGGACCGAAGTGGATAATATATAGGGTCGAGTGCCAGCTCAGACACTCTACGTGTTTGCTGGCCGTAGCGGTTGGTTATGTTGGGCGGCGGAAGCTGACGGGTTCCAGCTGCCACAGGCCGGGTACATTCTACGTAGCAGCCGGAATCCGTCAGCTTCTGCCTCCAACAGAGAGGTCTTTTCTGCGTCTCGCACATCACCACAGGCGCCAGAAATTGCCAGACCTCTTCATTTCTTAATTTGCCTGTTCTGGTTTTCCTAGCAAAGCTGTACTGACACAAGCAGCAGCTTTTTGCTTCGGGCCCCATGGCACACACCCCATGGCACACCCCAT
>JAPERH010000016.1:0-47223 GCA_030411535.1 Beauveria australis | reverse complement strand
CCCCCCCCCCCCCCCCCCCCCCCCCTCCATCAAAAAAAAAAAAAAAAAAAAAAAAAAAAAAAAAAAAAAAAAAAAAAAAAAAAAAAATTCTTTGCGGGGTCTTGGCACAACCCCGACCTTGTACCACCTGCAGTTCTTGGTGCCGCCCAAACTTTTTTTTTTTAAACCTTTCCCTTTCAGCCAGCCCATTTTCCACGCGAGCAATGCCCACCGACATTGTAACACTGGTACTTTTACGTAGTTCCCTACCGACCTACCTACCTACCTACCTACCTACCTACCTACCTACCTACCTATTTTTAGCCATGCCTTTTTTTTTGTGGGCTAGTTCGTTGACAAAGGCATCAACGCCTGACCAATGGCCGGGTAGATGCAGCCATGGTCCATCCACGAATGGAGACCAGCCGCAATGATAAGTTGAACACACGGCGGTTGCGGCTCTGCAACATGAGCTGGCATGGCTCGTTTGCTCTTTGCGATTTGTGCATACAGAACTGGGGTATATCTATGTAGAAATGTCTCTCTTTTTTTTTTTCTTTTTTACCATTACGATTTTGCTCTTTCTCGTTAAAAGTTCAACTCGATTCTTTTCAATCAAAACATCACCTACAGAGAGTCTGTTTTGGGCGGGCAGGCCTTGTTCTCCTTTTCTTTGTCACTTTTCTTTTATTTCTTACTTGTTCTAGAGTCTTTCTTATTCTCTTCGTGCCATCTTCATCTTTACGACATTGACCTTTGACCTTGGAGCCATTCGATTATACATTTCATATTTACACGAGTTCACGCCGCCACCCACTTACATCTTCACCCATCGCAACACACAAATTTATACAGACAAAATGCGTCTTTCTACTTTTTTCATTTCTTCGCTGGCCGTTGCCACCTCTGCCGCGCCAACATGGCCAAGCCTTCAGCTCAACGATCTTGGTGACCCTCTCGGTGCTCTCGGTGCCGTCTCCCAATACTTCAACCTCGTCGCCGCCAAGGTCTCAGCCGTCAAGACCATGAGAGGCTCCCCCCAATGCGACCTATCAAAAGCCGAGATGCCCACCTGTGAGTTTGCATCTTTCCAATCTCCTACTAAATTATAAAAACCCCGTGTGTGCATGCCGTCTGACTCGTTGCAGTGCCTGGTCTGCCTCCTCCCGCGCCGGGCTCCAAGCTGCGCCATGTCGCCGTCGGTCGCGGAACACAAAACTATACATGCGACGGCAGCGCAGACTCCAAGCCCAAGGCCGTCGGCGCCGTCGCCACCCTCTTCAACGTCACCTGCATGGCCGCCATGTACCCAGAAGTAACAAACAAGCTCTCCGGGATGGCTGTCCACTTCAACCTCGACGCCGCCGACCGCGTCGGCCCTGCCAGGCTGCCCGTTTCCGGCCACCACTACTTCACAGCGGCCGGTGTTCCCTTCTTTGACCTCGGCGACGAGGGGCAGATTCCTTGTGCCAAGAATGCCAGCGCCAATGCTCCAGACACCTCAACTGTCGGCCGCACGGGCGAGCCTGCAGTTCCTTGGCTCAGACTGTTGGCCACCAAGGACGCCACAAAAGGTCTGGGTGAGGTCTTTCGCGTATCGACTGCCGGCGGTAGCCCACCGGCAACATGCAAAGATCGTACAGGTCCTTTCCAGGTCGAGTACTCTGCCGAGTAGGTCATCTCTAGTACTGTCTTGCTCGATATCTGCTAATCTCAGTCTCAATAGGTACTGGTTCTGGTCGAAATGAGTGGGAACATGTGCAGTTTTGGGGAGATTATGTTGGCTAGCTTTCTTTTTAATTGAATTACTATTACTTTTTCATGTCAAGTCTTTTTTCTTGTCTTGTTGTCCAGAAATCAGTCGTTGCTAAATTCTCCATAAAAGTTGTATAAAACATGACGGCTCTAAACTGAGTCAGAATGCGACTGTCTCAACTCCTTACCAGTAGGTGCTTGCTGGTACTCACTAACTAACTATGACCTCATGTGGCTGCGGAGGATGCACTACGTGATGCGTGCATGGCTATTTGTCTCTTTGTATGATTTAGTTTTCATGGCCTAACATTTGTCTCGATTTCACCATATTCTAGTCTGATTCTCCCATCCTTTGATTGTCTGTTTATTTTCATAGTCCTCTTCATAATCCTCTCTGCGCAAGTGGTACTAGTTAATAAAGACCAAGTAAATACTATTTAGGTACTACCACCTTGGTACGTCCTTACCTTAACTACCAAGGTACCTAGCAACCAACTTCCCATCGCCTGTTCTAGATGCACGTGCCCCCACAATGATAGCGCCCTGCTCACCAGGCTGAAGGAATCCTTTAGCAACGCCATCAGGTCATCTTGTTCGTTTGTATTGTCTATTTGTTTTCTTGTTGTTTATGCAACTTTTCTTCATCTCCTACCTCCACCTGCCGATGACCGGTGTTCTGGAGCAGTGGTCACTGTAACACACCACCAATCGTCCCGCCATCCCTCATCGCTGTTGTGCAACGCTCACATCCCTTTCGTTTTGCATCCATCTACATCTTTCTTCATAAAATACCTACTGCTTTTTGATTGGCCTGTATTACCTTGTGTTCATCAAACAATTATCAGCTTTCACGAGCCCTTGGCCCTTTGAGCCGCCCCTGTTATACAACAGCCCTGCAGCAGGCAGAGCCCAACCTCCGCGTGTGCACCTAGTTGCTCATCAGTGGCTAGCTCCTCATCAAGCGTTTTCCCATTTCAAACTACCGGAATATTGGTAACCCAGCTTCATCATTATGGATACTTGCCAGCAAATTTCCCTTTCCACCGCAATCGCCGAGTGGCTGTCAAACAATGACGCGATTTCTGCTCTTCATCCTCCCCAGGATGCTACTTCCAATCTACCACAGAATGCTGCTTCGGATAGAGCACAGTATGCTGCTCCTGATCTTTTACAGGATGCTGCTTTTGGTACACCCCGGAATGCTGCTTCTGAATCTTCACAGGATGCAGCTTCTCATAAAGCACAGTATACTGCTTCTAATCTTTCACAGGATGCTGCTTCTAATCTACCACCAGGAGATGATGTCGAGGCAGCCGAGGCCCAGAGTCCCAGCTCGCAATCTTCCATGGCAACGAATTTCTACAATGTCTGCTCAGATGGCCCTAATTTACCCAACCTACCAGTTGAGATCTTCGGCATCATAATTTCGCAAATTTCCAGACAAGATCTTAGGAACCTACGACTCGTCTGTAAACAATGGGAAGCCAACGCGTCATCATACTACTTCAAAGATGTCGTCGTTCCATTCCGCACCCAGATGCTCCGCTCACTATCTCCAGAGAGAAATGGCAAGCTTCAAAACTTGTCAAACAGCATGCTGTCCAACGGCGGACGAATTTTTGGCGAATTTGGCCACATCATCCGTCGATTTGCCCTTTCAATGGAGCTTGACGAAGACACCCTCGAGTATCCTCCTCCAAAACCCAAGCAGCAAGTAATACGCTCTTACTGGGGATTGTACCGATGGCCGCATGCTACATACAGTCGATACCAAGAGGTCAGCGGCATTGAAAACGTCGCGGACGAGTTTCTACACATGAAAGCAGCCTTGCGATGCCTTAGCCACGTCACAGAGCTCGGCCTTTGCTCCGACGCAGGTCTGGGCTTCTTATCCGGCCCAAATATCAAGGCAAGATATAATGCGATTCGCCATCGTGTCTTTCAGGACCCGTACGGCGCCAAGAACAAGATCAGCCTCGGAACTACGCCGCCATCTGTGGTTACCGTTGGAGATACACTTGCAGCTTCTGGTGAGAGGTCACGAGAAGAAGCCGGTCGTGTGCTTCAGACTTGGAAGATGAGTATGATGGAAGCAATGCTGCGAGATGCCGGGTTCAAAGAGGAAGAGGTGCTGGATGCATTGGCCCTTCTTTTGAAAACAGAAGGCAAGACGTCACTAGCTGATATGGACCTTGCTGAGAGCCACACGCCCTCCATACCGAAAGAAAGGATCCAAGGTGAACACTGGGACTTGCTTCCTGCGTTTCAGCCAATACGTTCTTCCTTGGCATGGTCCATTAATAAACAACCTCTCAAAAGGACAGATTATGCATTGGTACCGGCGGCGTTGACTCGTGCGCAAAAGGAAATGCTTCTTGAACTGGAATGGGCTCATCGTGCCATGGCTCAGTCTTTTATACTGTCCGCCATCGATTGCTCTATCGAGGGTTCTCTTCAACATGTCACGACACTCAACATTGCCAAAATACCAAGCTCTCATCTGCATATTCTGAGCCGGCATGATCTCTGGTCGTCTTTCCCATCCCTGACCAGTGTTTCTTTAGGTGTGGTAGCGGACTGGCGTCGTTTTCATGTGTCCGCTCCCGAAATGATTGACGAGGTGTCTGTGTCGCCGCTCGATGCTGTCCCACTGGCTCACGCGTTAATTAAAGACTACATCAGTCTCGAGCCCAAGATTGAGAGCTTCCACTTTGAATGGATTTGTGGTGGGGAACTGGCTTCTGGATGTCACCAACGAAGTCAGCATATTCTACCTGCGCCGTTTTTCGCATCACCAGCGGCCATGGCGCGACCAGCCATGGCCAATGTCGGCACCGATAGCGCGCTGCTGCGGCTCCCATACGTGAAGAATTTGTCGCTCAAGAATTGCTGGGTGGCACCACATGTGCTGCTTCAATCTCTGCGCGATTATGCTCTCTGCTCCCTGGAGAGGCTTGAATTTGAAGGCGTCTCGCTGTCTGTGATGCCATGGGTCACCGCGGACCCGCCGCCTCAGAACTTGGTCGATCTGGGAGTTGGCTTTACAACGGCCAATATAATGATGCACTTCTCGCAATGGGAAAGTGGGCTCCTTTCCCCTAAGCAGCCTTCTTGGATGTCGTGGGCGGGTCTCATTGAGCACTTCTCGCCGTCTGCCAAGATCCGGGATGCGATTGACCGCGGCAAGAACGCCACTGCGAGGGCAAGCAGTGCTGAAAAGAGACAGGATACGCTCGAACAATTGACACGCATCATTCCTGATGCGAGAGAGCTGTTCAAGGAAGAGGCTTTATACTCACTCGAGTCACTCACATTCAAGTCTTGTGGCTATGTCAATCTTGACCATGAGAGCTTTCACCTAGGCTCCATGATTTCGTCATCTGAACTGTCGTTGCTTTCTGCCACTCTTCCCGCTGTTTCAGAGTTCACACCCTTCATGCAGCGCTGTAATAAGAATCTCGTGGCACGAATCGTGAATTTTGAGATGGCAAACGACAGGTTTCCATTTGCGAGAGTCTTCAACTTCACCATGGGCTGGCATGGTGTTTACAACAGCAAGATAATCGATGCTGCTGGAGCTGACAAATGTCAAGAATTCGGTCCGGGACGGTTTTCCGGCCTGCTAGCCAAAGATGTCGATGTCAAGCCGGAAAATTCATAGAATTGGCGCCTGCCTGCCTGAGGACAACGTTGCTTGACTGAACAGGAGGAGCTATTGGGAGGTTTTCAGTGCATGTATGATGATTGGACAGATGATGATGATGATGATGATGATGATGAGTAAACAAGACCCGAGGGCAATTTGTTGCCGGGACAGCAATTTCGTGTACCTTGACGATTGAGAAATGAATAGCGTTTCATGCATCTCGATAGTTGGAAATAATGCCAAATTCTTGGCTATTCATGGAGCATTTTCCAGACCATGCAACACATTTGTATAAACTTGTGGTATTTTTTATATCGTCAAGAAGATTACACTGTCCCTTGCGAACTAAAACCGTTGATAATGAGTCGTTGCATGCGTTTCCCTTTTGAATGTGCCATGCTCCGACACCCTACAACAAAAAAAAGCCCAGCCGACAAGTTTTTGCCATTAAAAAACACGCCTACACCAATGACAAGGAAATCGGGGATCGACCTGCACCATTCGGAGAAGTGACTACTACTCCCCTCCCCCGAGTGTATTCCTCCTCCCCCATCCGCTTCATTCTTTTTGTTCCTCTTTTCCCGATGCTGCTCATAAACAAAAAAGAAGTCGTTACGCCCCTTCCGGTAAGAATCGCGGAGAGAGAAAAGCAAATCAAGGCAAAACGAAAGGGAAAAAAAAAAGCATCATACACTTTTCTTGCTTGCGGCGAATTATCAATTTCACGCGTGAAAATGAAAGTCTGTTGAACAGGCAAGGAAAATGTGTTATTGATTCTTTCGCTTTGAATATTTCATTTTAAAAGCTCTTTTTGCCTTTGAAGTTCTCTTTTTTTCCGCTTTCCTCTCCTTCGTCAACACCCACAGCACGCGCGCGCGCCCTTTTACGCGGCGGTGAGGGCCTTGCGGAGACGGGCGCCACGCTGTCGGGTGTTGAGGTGCTCGCGGCCAACAACCTGCTCAGACTTCTGGACGACCTCCTCGGCCTCGGTGAGGATGAGCTCGATGTGGCAAGGGTTCGACATGTAGGGGTTGATCTAGATGAAACGCAAATGTTAGCGAGCTGGCTCGGGGGGCGGTCAGGAGGGCATTTCTCCTTGTTGAGAATTCAGAGGTAATACGTACACGACCGTGAGCACGGTACGTGCGTCTGCGCTGCTTAGGGGCCTGGTTGACCTGGATGTGCTTGACAACGAGGGCACCGGTGTCGAGGCCCTTGGCGTCGGCGTTGGCCTCGGCGTTCTTGAGGAGGGTGAGAAGGTGCTCAGCCGACTTTACGGGCCAGCGAGCGCGGGTGACACCAAACTGCTTGCCTGTTTGACGTTTTCATTAGTCAAGACGTTCTTCATAACGAGTACATCATCCGCCGCCATCTGGCGAGTCGTAGCAAGACAGTTACCCGAGGGAAGCAGCAGCAGGTTTCCAAATGCTTTCAGACTCCCTCAGACGTCTAGGTCCGGCCAGAATCACAAGATAGGCGATACAGAGTGCCAATCGGTCGTCGTACCTTGGGCAGTGCGGCCGGTACCGCCGGCGTAGCGGCGCATGGGGACAGCCTCGTCGTGGCTCTTGACGTTCTCGAGGAACTGGAGAGCACGCTCGAGCTTCCAGCCGTTGATGGCCTGGGCGGTCTCGCGGGTGTTCTTGAAAGAGACACGGAGGTAGGCACCGCGGGCGCGGGCCGACTTGGCGGGCAGAATCTCGGTCGCAGCGTAACGGACCTATAACACACAAACGCCCAATCGGTCAGCTTCCGTCACGACGACAAATCATCCAAGATATTCTCCTCCGGTTCCTAGTCTCGCAGCGAGGGGTAGTTGTTGAACATTGCAACGTCAATGATCCGTTTCGAAATCGATCCTTCAATGTCGAAACGATGCGGGCAACGACGTGGGCGACCAAAAACAGTAATCGACGGGCTCGGGATCGAATGTGTTGCATTTCGAACGGACAATTCGGCTTGGGAAATGTTCTCGCGAAAGACTCAGGGACCAAGGGCGCGTGGCACTCACCATCTTGACGACTTTGGGGTTGGTGATGACTTGGTTCGACTACCGTGGGTTCGCTGCGCGCAAAGTTGGCAATTTCTGAACTTTTGCCCTAAGGGCGCTGGGGCGGGCCAGAAAACTCGCTTACTGCTTTGGGGAACCCTTTAGGGTTTTCCTGCCCTTTACCGAAAACACGCCTAGTATGCAGCGCAAACGATGCTCATGTGCCAAAAGCTCACAAAGAATGTATTGTGCGAGGGGGAGAAAAATAATCTCAGAGCTTGATTTAATACTGTCTACTTATTCTTGAATTTGAATCTTTTCTGGTATTTCTTATGTGTTGATTCTTCGGTCTCGAGTGTATTTTGCGAGCCGCTGGTCACATGATCAGTGTGCACAGGAGCTCCACATGATACTGCCAAACTTGTCACTGCCACTGTGCAGCCCTTGACTGGCAGACTGCCAAACTGCTGGCTGACAGTTGCGTTGGCGAGAAAATGCATGTCGATCAACTGCTCGCGGCTCAACCCCACATGACAATAACCCCCCAAATATCTCACCGTAGAATAAAATAGCAATGCCCATATGGAGATGCAAAACTGACGTGTCATAATGCATCCCTTCTCTGCCCTACGACTTCAGAGCACTGACCGGCAAAGTTTTGGTGGTAAGCCGCGGAACGCTGTGGTGCTCGAGGATATGCTGAGAGGGCAGTCAAGACTGGTGGAAGCACTGGCCTTTGCTCGAGTGCTTTTTCGGATGCATCAAAGACATACCTTGAACCCGAGTTGCTTGAGTTACAGTCCCTTATGCAACGCTGCACATCCTTGACCCACCTGCGCATATGATTAAAAGGCCTAGTAGGATCTACTGCGCTCTGTAAGGCGAGGCTGTAGACCAGAAGACGAGAAGGAGACAGAGGAGTAACCCGAGGCACGAAGCTGACGAGACCAACAAAGCAATGAAGGAAATGAAAGGAATTTCCAGTTACAGAGTGCCAAAACAAGCCTGTCAAGGTTGATTGAGTAGTATTACCTAGTACATTGCTGTCGGATGCCACGATATACGAGAAAAAGCACTTAGATTTGCTGTCGATGAGGTTGGTGAAAAAGCCTCCCACAGCATAGAAAGTTGTGAACGTTGAGTTCATGAACACTGCCAATAATTATGGCTCCAACTTCTACAAACACGCATAAACTTTTTTTTTGGTGCCTCGTCAATAGAGGACCCGAGTCATTATACAAGCTGTCGTAGTCAGTGCCAGTTCTGTGAATCAATTGCAAACTCGCGCCAGTACTTACAGCTGAGAGCTTCAAGACTTTCCGTAATATCTTTGATTTGCTCATACTGAACACTGCTGATATCCGCCATCAGATAAGCAACCTGCGTGAGAGATCATTAGAATTCGTCCTCGGAAGATGATAGAGGCGCTACTCACATCGCCGCGACTATCGCTGATCTGCTTATCCACGTTATGATCCCCGAGGATTTCGTTGACTGACAAAGAAGGTTTGGTTAGATTGATACACCTCCCGAGAGCTGGAGTGCATATGCGGTGACTTACCCTTTCGAAGGACACCCGGGACGTTGCGATGGATGTAGATAACCTAAGTTCGATAAGCAACTGTAAATAAAGCTATGCGGGTCCGTATTTTCCTTACTCTGGCGTGGTTCGGCTCATCGAGAGTCAGCGACCGCAGCTGAGCCTCGGGCATATTCACGCTGCCCAGTGTGATGCCTTGGTTGATGTAACGAACGAGTGCGTCAGCCACTGCCAATTCGTCAGTCAGATCAACTCCACCAAAGATATCGAGTACCCGTACCTTCAACACCAATGGCTCTCTGAGCCTCCTCGGTACTGCCACCGATGTGTGGTGTCAGAATTATGTTGTTCAAAGTCCGAAGATCTTCTGCCCATTGGTTAAGATTACTGGTGAAGTAGTCTCCGTTGCCGCCAGGCTCCTCAGGGTAGACATCAAGTGCTGCGCCAGCAACCCTTCCTGATCGCATGGCTCTGACCAATGCTGGGATATCAACGACGCTACCACGACTGGCATTGATCAGGTAAGAACCATCCTTCATACATTCGAGCTGGCTGTCGGATATCATGCCTCGTGTTTCCGGAAGATCGGGCACATGGAGTGTCACGAAGTCTGCCTCTTCGAGCAGAATTTCAAGTGTTGGAACTTGACGGGCAGTACCGAGTGCCATAAGAGTAACAACATCATAATAGATCACGCTCATGCCCATTGCTTCTGCCAGGACAGAAAGCTGTGATCCAATATGACCGTAACCAACAATACCTGCGATTTGTCAGAACTGAGGTACCGAAGTAACCATAATGCATAGGTGCATACCCAGAGTTTTGCCACGAATCTCCCAACACTTGGAGCTGACCTTGTTCCATGTTCCACGGTGCATCTCGTTGGAGCGATCGCCTAGTTGCCGCGCAAGAGAAATGATTTCTCCTATTACGAGTTCTGCAACACTGCGAGAGTTTGCAAAGGGAGAATTGAAGACCGCAATACCATTGCGCGCGGCGAAATCGAGGTCAACTTGATTCGTGCCGATGCAAAAGCAGCCAATGACTAGCAAGTTCTTCGCTTCGCGGAGTACGCGTTCGGAAAGCTTCGTCTTCGACCGAATACCGATGACCTGAACATCACTGACCTAGCATTTAGCAATCTTGCTTTATATTGTGAGAGTACGTAGCTAAGTGATAGAGAACCCATACCGGATCTTCTCGATTAGCTGGCCCTCGGGCAAAGAGGACTTGTAAGTTTCGACTTGATACCCTTGGCCCTTGAGGATGTCACATCCAGCTACATTAACATTCTCCAGCAGCAGGATCTTGACATCCTGAGTGTTGAATGGCTTGAGCTGTTTCGGAGCAGGGCGTTGCGGCAAAGACCTAGCCCAGCTTGGTGGGGGTGACTGGAAGGTCGCGCTGGGAGAGGTAGAGAGATTTTGATCCCAGCTGTGCGACACAGATTTCCTCTGCGTTCTGCCGGATGAGATGTCTACCGGAGGTGTCATTATGGCGGCTTGACTTGCAATGAGGGGTTTTTAAATACAAATCTTCCAGGGCTGCGTCTATTTATATGGTGGAAGAAAGATGCATGTGGGGTGGCGTCGAGTCACTCTTGAGTCGACACTCCGATATCAGGCCAGGAGCAGCCAACGGATCCGTACATATAAGAGCGATTTTGTGATCGGAAAATAGTGTCTCCAGCGGCCGTGCAGTTTCTATGTAAGGCTAGCCGAGATTGGTAATCAGTGGGGCCTTTGAGCTCTCTGGCTATCCACAGCTTCAAAAATTTCTTTCCCAGTCCCAAGCGTCAGAAAAAAAAAAGTTAACCATCGTGCCTACGGCAAACTCAACGAGGACAAGCCTACACTTGGTCTACGCCTACCAGCAACACATTTCAGCTTGTTTCCTGTTGACTGGTCTTTTTAAAGCAGCTCTACGTGACATTCTGCTTTTTCAATTCCTCCTCAAACCCTCAGCATCTCCCAACTTCACAAATCCTTCGCAATGGCTCCTTTCGTTAGCCGTGGTGGTCCTCGCGGCGGTGGTCGTGGTGGTGGTCGTGGAGGCTTTGACGGTGGCCGTGGAGGTCGCGGAGGCTTCGGCGGAGGTCGCGGCGGTGGTCGTGGAGGCTTTGACGGTGGCCGTGGTGGTTTCGGTGGTCGAGGTATGCTGTGATGGCCTCTTGTGATGCCACAAGGTGCATGAACTGACTGGTCGCAAATAGGTGGTGCTCGTGGTGGTCGCGGCGGTCCTGCTCGCGGCGGTGCCCGTGGAGGTCGTGGTGGTCGTGGTGGTGCTCGCGGCGGTGCTGGCGGTCAGAAGGGTGGTTCCAAGGTCATCATTGTAAGTTTTTCTTCGCCGCCTCGAGATGTCGCGAGTGAGGCTATCGCGAGATTACCGGTCCAGGCACGACCGACCAAGTTTGCTAACACTCGTTGCCTTTAGGAGCCCCACCGTCACGCTGGTGTCTTTGTCGTCCGCGGCGGCAAGGAGGACGGTATTGCTACCCGCAACCTTACCCCCGGCGATTCTGTCTACGGCGAGAAGCGCATCTCGGTCGACGAGTCTGTTCAGAATGACGACGGTACCACCACAACCACAAAGGTTGAGTACCGCATGTGGAACCCCTTCCGTAGCAAGCTGTGCGCTGCTATTGCTGGTGGCGCCGACGACATTTACATGAAGCCCGGCTCCCGCGTCCTCTACATTGGTGGTGCCTCTGGTACCTCCGTCTCCCACGTTGCCGATCTCGTCGGCCCTACTGGCTACGTCTACGCCGTGGAGTTCTCTTCCCGCTCTGGTCGTGATCTCATCGCCATGGCCTCGAAGCGCCCTAACGTCGTCCCCATCGTCGAAGATGCCCGCCAACCCGCCCGTTACCGCATGATCGTCCCCATGGTCGACGTCATTTTTGCCGATGTTGCCCAGCCTGACCAGGCCCGTATCGTTGCCATGAACGCCAACTGGTTCCTCAAGGTCGGCGGTGGTGTCCTCATTTCCATCAAGGCCAACTGTATCGATTCTACTGCCCCCGCTGCTGAGGTTTTCGCCAGCGAGGTTCAGAAGATGCGCGCAGAGGCTATCAAGCCCAAATTCCAGCTCACTCTCGGTATGCAGATCTTGCCCGCGTCATTTACTGACCGCACATTGCTAACATTGTATCAGAACCTTTCGAGCGTGACCACTGTCTGGTTGCAGGTGAATATACCCGTGTCAAGAACTAAAAGATGTGTCGAGAGAAAAACAATGAGCAACACGAATAGCAAGAATAGGGGGTGTGTGCGCCGACTTTTGCATTGTTGGTTACTACTCACTGTCCTTTTGGAAGGCATCCATACTTGCTTGGATCTTGTTTTGGCAGTGACTGTTTCGTTTTGGGGGTCTTTTTCTACATTGGCTCCTTTCTTTCACAAGGCGCGCGGCGTTTGGGCATATGGGGGACTGTATCTTGTACATGGCTTTGATGTAGTACTGGTATTCAAGCCACAATCTAGAAAGCGTATTACAACATCGAAGCTGTGATAACAGGGCGACGGTGATCTTGACTAGCGAAGCAGCTCTAACTCCTGGGGTAGACTTCTGTGAGGCCTTGATCTTGCACTGGTGGCCTATCGGAGGCTCCTGCGCAGTGGCAGTCTACCTACCCTACACTACAATCTTTGCAGATGCAGATGCTTGGTCTTGAGAAGTCGTGTTTCCTTCTTGGTCCTTTTCTTCTTCAGTCGATCCGGGCAGACAGTCATTTGTATGTAAACCCTATGATCTTTAATCATTGCGAATTGGGGGGGGGGGGGGTTGGCTACCAACGGGCGCTTCTCTCAGACACCTGTTGCAGGATTTGTCATTCTTCGAGCACTTCATAAGTGTCAAAGAACATACCGCAAAGATTAGAATGATTGTTCCGTACAAATTATGATATTGCGGAGGTTAAATGCATACTGATCTCGCCTTGTCTTCATTTTTCTCGCCCGACTATTGATTAGTGTACCATCGTACCCTTGCCGCGAACGTGGCTACACTTACATGTATACGAATATAGCAACAATGGAGTCGTCATATATTGCCATCGAGATCAGCTCTCATGATGGTAGTGCTCCAGCTGCTAACCCCCCTGAAGTGTCAATGCCGAAGCTATACGTTCTTGGGGCGCGGGCAGCACAACTGCTATGAAGACCATAAATCCAGGGCGAGGTCACCCCCTTTGCCATGGGGCGTATTCGACACAGCCGATTAAAACCATGATAACCCCTCTCCGACCATCGAGACTACAACTCGGTGACACATGCAGCACAAAGTTATGGCTAGGGCACTGCGGTACTCTGCCTGGCACAGGAAATCCCGCGCTGTATTGTGACAGGCCCCTCAAATTCCAAATGCAAGAGACAATCCACCTTCGAGACCCCATCGATAAGACGGGCTTCAGAATGTCGAGCCAGGACCGGAAACCTCGCGAGCCATTACATTGAGTTGAGGAGCTCTGATTGAACCGTTATGTTTGGAAAGTCGAGGGCGGCATACGGGGTATACCATTCTTTGTTCGAGCAAGCAATCGTCCGGGAAGTGAGCATCTCTCATCTTGAGCAGAATTGCGGGGTCTTACGTTGGTCATGATGTGGTCATTTTCCTGCTTTGTTTTGTTTTTGCCTTTATTGAAACAGAAACTGCCCTATAAATACATTGGCGTGGCCTGCAACAACTTCCCGTGTCGTTCAGTGATCCCACGGGTGCTTCCAGCCCATCAAAACCGGTCCTGTAGGAGTGAATGTTAGCTTTTCTGCGACACACAGCCACTTTCAAGGCTATATTTTCAATGTTGGTATCGGCAAGACGAATCGTACCATCTTTCTTCGCTCGGTACATCAACTAGAGCGGCGGGTTCGCGTCAGCAAGGGCTTCTCGGATTGGAAATCGGTTACAGTATGTTCTTACCCAGAACCACATGCCAGCTCCAAGAGCAGTGGCGGTCAAGCGGTAGATGGGAGCCACATGGGGCACAGGCGGTTTAGGGGGGCCCATGGCGAACAATGAACCATCCAGATGTGGGATTTTTTTGCGCGATGCGTCACGTCGGTCCCTGCAAACATATGAGTCAGCAAGGCTTGACTTTGGAGCCTAACAAGAATTGCCGTAGCGTCACACACCGTTGTAGTCTGATTGGATGTGGTACCGGGCGATTGAACCTGGCCTTTGCTGCTGTCGTAGGTGATGAAGCTGTCACGGCGCATACCGGCCGGACGCCCATTGAATTTGGCAATGGCTCGGGATGACTAAGCGAATCTGTCAACGCTTTGGTTTGTTTAAAAAAGTGGCTACCGTTTGAAAAGCGGTGGTGGGTGCCCACAAGTCTCGGGACTGCGGAGGCGTGATGCATGCCAATGAAGTGCTGCGACTTTTAACAGATAGAGACGCGCCTGCAGGCAAGAAAAAAAAAGACAAAAATAGAGAAAGATTTGAATCTGCGCGTAAATCAGCCTAGCCTCGGTATGCCAACAGGGAATACATAGGCTAGCAAGTAGGTAGATAATAAGGCGTCTAAGTACCTGTAGCGATTGGTGGGCCCAAGGCCTAGGTACCTAGTTAGCTACTACCTAACCTAAAACCTATTCCTATTCGTAGGAGAAGCCGGCGCTGTAATCTGTTGCCAAGTCAAGTGAGAGGGTGACTCCAGACACGGTGGCTCGCTCACATGCCCGGCAACGCCACTGCCCTCCACCTATCTCTCTCTCTCTCCCCAATACGGAACTCTTTTGCTCTGTAATGAACCATACGATACCACGGCAGGCACCTCGCAATATATTCCACTTGGCCCGTCTTTATTCAGGCACGCCCTTGACGCCGATTCTCTTTCGTCGCATATCCTGCATTGCTGCCTGAGTTCTGGGGGATGAGACAATGTCCAGCACCAAGGCTACGGCTATGAGCACTCGCTCTCCTACAATTAAACGAATCTGTACGTTACCCAACTACCCGTTGTCCCGTTCGACTCTTGAGTCTTTTCTGTCTCTTCCCTTTCACACTTCTGTTGTGCCCGTCGTATCTTTGATAATACATGTTGCACGAACTGCGTTGCCTCATCCTCTTCTTGTCCGGTTGTTAATGCGGCTCGCCATAGTACGTGAGGCAGCTGAGATATCCAACTCGCCGTCCCGCGATTACGCAGCGCACCCATTGGAAACAGATCTATTTGAATGGCACTTTACTCTGCGCGGACCGCCCAATTCCCTCTACAGCGAGGGGGTCTATCATGGCCGTATTGTGCTTCCCCCAACGTATCCGCTCCGCCCACCCATGTTTCGCTTCACCACGCCGAACGGGCGATTCGAAGCCAATCGCGAAATTTGTCTCAGCATCAGTGGCCATCACGAAGAGACTTGGCAACCCGCATGGGGTGTCCGCACAGCCCTAGTAGCGTCAGTACATGAACCCTTTCCATATCGTCCGCTACAGTACAAGTGTTAACGTTTTTTTTTTTCGTACGATCAAGACTACGGAGTTTCATGGAGACTGAAGCGCGTGGCCAGCTGGGAGGGTTAGAGACCACTGATGACGTGCGTCGGCGGCTTGCAAAGGACTCTGGAGCGTGGATCTGCAGCACTTGCGCAAAATCTAATGCAGAAATCATCAAGGACTGTGAAGAACGCTGTCAGGATCCCGACAGCACCGTCTCGGACGTCGCTGTTCCGCAGGAGCTCAAGATGGTTTGGAAAGATGAGCTGAAGACTGATGATCCAAGGCAAGAAGATCAACCCGCTGCGGAAAGTACATCCGAAGACTCGAAACTGGCCGAGGGCTTCGTGCAAACGACTCCGCAGATTTCTACACCCCTGAATGGACATCCTACTGCTGCACCGCCACGGTCTCCCCAAATAGCAAACCTCGGCGCTCCGCAAAATGCAGCGCCTACCCAAGAGCAAAGGGTACAACAGGCTACACCAACCCAAACCCAGACTACGGACGAGGCAATACCGCTTTGGATAGACAGGGCTATTGTGGTTCTTGTCGTTTTACTTGTTGCATTGCTCATCAAGGTGCTATTTGGATTATAGTTAAGACCTTTACCTTTAGTCAGGCGTCACGGAGTTTCGAGTTGGTGGACAAGTTTTGGCACTTTATTCTCATTTTCATTTATTTACCATTTAAACTTTCTCACGATGCACAACGTGCTCAACTCCACCGATGCACCACAACCAACCACCACCATTCTCCAAGCGTAATGCCGGAGTGCTGCGTCGCTCTGGTGAAAAGTCCAGTCTTGAGGCCCCAAGAAATGATGAGTTCCGCCTCAAATACCTCGAGTATCGGCGCCACAGCTTCGCATATGCCCGTGACGGACGTGATGCCTCTTGTATTAAACGCAAAACAGACGGCACCCAGGATATCTGCCCATCTCTGCTCGTCAAGCTTGCCGAAAAAGTCAATCCACTGTGGTATCTCCCTTGTGCGGCCTTCTCTCGGCGGATCAACACCTTGGACAACTTCAAGTATACCAACGTCACCGTTGAACTGATAGGACGGGGTTGGCTGAACTTCAAGATCCATGTGATAGTACGATTTCGGATACTTGCGACTTTCGTAATTGCCGGGTTCAAAGCCAAAGGGTATGTTTGGGACGTTTGTTGCTCTGACTTGTATTCGTTCATGGGCGATTAAATTCGTCAGTGCCATCATCGCACCGTCAGACAGTGTATAGGGCACTTTCATAGCGCTGCTGTTTTGGAAAGCCTGGTCAAGACCCTTTTTGAAAGACACGGCATCCAGGTACTTTTGTCTGTGTGCGACCTTTGCAAGAACAGAAGTGTACGCTTCATTGAGCCTGTACGGCCGTCCGCCGAACGGTGCTCGTTTGCTTTTGCAAATGACTCTCTCTTTGGTGAGCTGGTCGATGGCGGTCTTGAGAACCAGCGTGTTTCGCTGCGGCGTATCTTTCGACAGCATTGAGAACCTCTGTTTGACATCTTGGGGGGTATAGTCAGTTTCGCTAGTACAGCATAGCGAGCGGATCCAGGATCGGGCAATATCAATGGTGTCGAGTGCGGGCTGCAGTTTAGACAATTTGACCTCTGTGCCTGTCAGCGACCCGGGCTGAAGCGAAGCAGTCTCGAAACGAGAGTACATCGATGACTGAGGATGGTAAAACTTGTCCTTCCAATCTTCGGTGTTTTTGCTACCATCTTCAAGTTTGAATTCGTGCTGAAATCTTTCCCTTGAGCTGGGAAGATACAGCTGCTCCTGGTTGGGTTGCCGCATAGTCCATTGTATAAGGCCCTTCCAGTCATAATCCAGCGGTCGCTCATAATCTGGGATGGTCATCTCATCGGCTTCAACAGCGGCGATGAAACGGTCTTGAAAATCTTGCGTTGCCTTCAAGATGGTAGAAGCTTTCTCTTTGCGAATTCTAGCCCAAAAGCGTCGCAGTGCTGCAAGTCCAACGACCGGGAATAAGCGAGCTAACAGGCCCCAATCGATGACTTTGTCTATACCACCGAGTAGGCTGCGAATGGCCACAAACGCCGCCAAAAGTTCATCGCTGTCGGGACCCGTCTGTAGTTCTGCAGTCAATCTTCGCTCCTTCGTATCGAGCGTGAGAGAAGTCAGGCTTCGCGAAGTCAGTGCCGCGCGTCTTGTGACGGGCGGCGTCATTAGAGGAGTACTAGCAGAGATCAAGCCAGAATGGTCATGTGCGGCAGCAGATGGCGGCTCCGGTTCCTCATCCGCCGATACAGAGGAGGAAACCATTTCATCCTCATCGACTTTGATGACAACAACTTCGGGCGCTGTGCTCTGTCCTTTGTCCGACCTGTGCCATTGTATTCTATGCGCCCGTACATGGTTTCCAGCGTCACCACCTAGGAAGTTGATAAAAGTTTTGTGCTTTTTCGTGGGCAACTGCTCGATATACTCATTCTCCATCTCGATAGTCAGACACATTCTGAGTTTCTCCACGAAATAATCAAAATGTGAGCGATCTTGGTGGGCAGTGGAGGGTGTTTGATATGGCACGCGATAATGTGATGTCCAGGAAAACCATCTAGATCCTGCAATCCATCCGTTTTGTTGCATTGATCCGGCCAAACGTTCGAAAGGGCGCGTCACGCTATCGCGAGCCCATAGCGGCGCTTGGATTCCAATGATTCCATGACTATCTTCGCCGACATCATTGAAGCAGATATCCAAGGTAATCCCAGCACATGCGGACGGAGAGACCTGTTGGATGTCATGCGAAGGGGGCGAAACATCAGCAACGGGCCAGAAATGCTGACCCTGATATTCATCCACAGCATGGCTCGCCTTTTCGACCACGCGTCTCCTTTTTCCAGGAGGGCTTGGAATCTCGCCAGAATCAGCGGCCCGTTTCGCCGTTATTTGGGCCGCATATACCGGGGCGCTCAAGGTGGCAACACCAGCTGCCAGTGACCTCCTACCCCGCCCACCAACCTTGCTGTCTTGTCGAAATGATTTCGCCATATTGCTGTCTTCCTCTTCCTCTTCGAGGTTCTCTGCTTCATTAGCCTCGCAAGGATCTCCTGGCATTTGGTGCGGGAGAATATTTGCCGGATAAAGCTGCCGAATCGCCTCGACGAGGGCCCTCGTTTCTGGGGCGAATGCCATGACTGATGGGATAGTGATGATTTGGCATTTTCCTATTCGGCCATCAGATGCCCTGAACGCGTGCCACTGGTCGACTATCTTTTTCTCTCGGATCATTTGTAGCATGACCGATTTGATCTTTGCACCGCTGGGAACGTCTCCCTCACACTGCTGCAACTTCCAATGTTCAGAGACGAGAATCTCTAGTGACTGTCCAGCTGGAAGTGCCCCACTGTACTGGTTCAATAGTCCAAGAATGATATTCATCAATTTATGACGAAGCGGATTCTTTTTGCGCGGTGTCTCTAAGGCTTCTTTCATGCTCTCAGCCGGGGCAGTAGAGACTTGCGGGGCCAAGGTGAGAGCAGAAGGGCGAGCCTCGGGCACCTCCAAGATCGCCCTTTGCAAATGCGGTAAACTCGCTGAAGCTCCTAAATCTTCAGTTATGCCCTCAACATTGCGGTGTCCAACAGATTGCCGTGCCGAGTGTTTCGCGAAAGGGTCAACCTGCCGCGGTGGGAGGGCGGAGAGGACCGTCAAGAGCTCTGCTTGCCCCGACAGAATTGAGACATCTTCATTGACATCCGCAGGCTCAGAACTCCGAACATGCTTCATTCTGACTGGTGGGGTAGCAAGACCCGAATACTTTCCTCTTTCGTGCATGGCATCTTCGTCGACAGCCTCATTGCGCACTCTCTTGTCGGTGGTGGATAGGTTACTTATATAACCAGTATTTGCCTTGATAGGTAGCTTCCGCGCAGGCGGTACTCGACGCCTGCCGGTGGCCAAACTGGGGTTCTTGGGGGCGGGCATGAGCTGAGGCTTGAAAGAGGGATTGCAGGGGGTTTGCGACTTTTCGAGATGATACTTCAAGCCCACATCATTCTTCCAAGTACCATCACATTTTTCGCATCTGAATTGACGATTCCCAGGTGCTTGAGCCTTTGCTTTGGTTGATTTTGTGCTGGCTTGGCTGCCATCGCGGGTTTTCGGACGACCACGAACGCGTGTTTTTGGTTCCGGTGCCTCATTGTCCGCCACTTCATCCATGTTGTCAATCTGAAGACTCTCCTCGTGATTTTCAGATTCAGCTCCCTCGCCAATCGAGCCCGCGTCTCCTTGTCCCCCAATATCCGTGGATTCAGCAGCGGCCCCACGAATTTTTCTTTTTGTTGAAGTTTGTACCGATGTTGATTCTCGAGGAGCTAGATTGCGAAGGCCATTACTTTGTTCCGGGTTCATCTTCTTCGGACGACCTCGTCTCTTCTGTTGGGAAAGACCTCGCTGGCACAGATCTGACAGTGTTGATGCTCGAATGGTGTTGCTATCTTCAAGGTCCAGAGGCTCGAAGTTGTAAGGCCCAGAGGAGCCGTGGTGATGTTTCTTGAGCTTACGGGATGATTGAGAGGCTCTCTGTGAAAGAGCGCTGTCTGGATGCGTCTCCGAGTTCGGCATAGTGTACCAATAGAGCGAGGAAGACTTTCCAGGACGGCCGCGCTCACTCTTCACAGTAAGATGCTCTGTGTTGCTTGGCTGTATGTTGTCAGTCGATATCGAAGCTGTCAAGCCAGCCAGGTAGCGCGTGAAGCTGGGTCCAATAGTCATCGCGCATAATTGCGGATTCGTCAGCCCGTTAGACCCTGATTCTTGAATACACAGTGCAACAAGAGAAGTTATTGGGATGTAAATGCACCAGAAGGGGCAGTGCGCTTCTCCAAGCCCTGGGGCGCTTTTTAGCATACCAAGCATGCTGCTTTCATCTTCGCCGAGCTCTTGTGTAGCGTTCTTCCATGACTTCGTAGTCCTTTTACCAGTGGCTAAGAAAATGGACCAGTCCCTTGCATTCATTTCCCTGTTGAAGCGAATGCAGTCTTTGAATATGCGATTGTTGAGCTTTGCGGCGACGTATTGAATAGTGCCGCGAGCATTGAGGAATCTGCATATCTTGGAGATGACTTTCATTTGCCATGCCATCCCCAAGACCCCAAGCTTCGACTTCAGATCTTGAAGGCGCATGACATTCCACTCCTTGCATATTGCCATGATCGTAGTGGCAAGTACTTTGTAATCGATAGAGTCACCCGTCCACCTCATATGCCATGGCACAGGTTCCAAGCTTTCAACTAAGCATTGCCTTGAAAAAGTGATATCCGTCTCTGCTTCGCTTCTTTCGTTCGACTCGTCAGATATGGAGGGCGCGAGGAACCTGAGCCAGAGCTTGCTGGTTTTGGTACCGCGAACAAGGGTAGTCCGCTTCGTGATGTAGCCCTTCTCTACCAAGCAGCTGGTTCTCTTCGGTACCGATCGTTTATCTTGGCCGACAAGCCTACCCAGATCTCCTTGCAAAATTCCTTTGGTTTTTGTGGAGGCAATACCTTGTAGTAGGATCCATTCTGATCGAGGAATGCGCTTATGATCAACTCCATGCCCAGCCAATGATTCCCACATGGTCTCTTCTGATACATATATTCGTAGCGCACCTTTATCCTGCGTGCTTGTATCTGGAGGCGGCGCTTTTGACCTGTGCTCCGCGGCAGGCGGTTTCCGCTCCAAGGAAAGTATCTCGCCCAGAGGAACGCCATTACATCTCCGAAGATTCCCAACTGATACGTCATTTCTCTCTACTACCCATTTCCAGATGACTGCGGTAGTGCGATAGGCTTCCGACTGTGGATTTTCCAAAATCTGGAAGACATCATCTTGAGAGGGTTCTCCCTCGCTTATCGAAAGCAAGACGAGAATTGACGAGAGCAGTTCCGTTACAGTACAGCCTAAAATTCGTTAAGAAATGAACCACACATATGGCTAATTGATGATCGCTATGGCGGGCTGTTTGTTGAGAGCAAACGGGAAACCGGTGGGCAGAGAACGAAGTTGGTAGATGGGGGCGTACCTTGTTCACCGGCGCAAGACGCAAGAAGCACTATGCGCTCAAGCAGCCCCTCAAGGTTTGTCACCATGGCTTAAGATGCAAATTTTCAACGCGACATGTTGTAAGTGGATGATGAAAAAAAATTCTGACTTCATCGTTTGTTCGCAGGAGTTGAACTTGCAACCAGAGCGCGCAGCGTCGCGCTCAACGCTAAAATTTTCTTTCCTTCGAGAATTGTGGGGCGGCGGGCACGCTGTCAGCTGTCGCGATTATCAGTGTATGACAACTTTGGAAGCTCGACTTGACAGTGAGAACCTACAAGCCACCTTTAGCAGGCAGTAATGAAAGATTGGTCGTTAATTCATCGTGCCAATTCTACCCAATAAGAGATATATTATACATCTGGGTTCCCCTTCTTTTTTGTGTCCAACTTCCGCTGCTCATGCTCTCGAATTCGTCGATATGCCTCAACCACGTCCTGTCTTTCCTCCTCTAGCTGCTCGCGCCGCCGCAAGCTACCAGCAGATTTTGGCACGCTTCCAACATTGACCGTGGCTGTTCCAACAACCTTGAGAAGTCGCGACTGCTTTTTGTGTAGCTCTGGAGGAGCATCTGCTACATCATGCAAGCTGAGTTTCACTTCTCCCCTCTTCTTTTTCAAGTCTACCCAAGGGTCGTCGTCGAAGGCGTCTTTGCCCCGTTTGCCCTTCTTCTTCTTTTTACTGCCTTCATCATCGTCTAGAATGGATGTTGGAAGAATGCCTGCTTCATCGTTCTCGAGCTCACGCTCTGCTGCCAGTTCTTTTTCTTCCTCCTTCTTTTCCTGTATCTTTCGCTCCTCTTCTCGCCACTGGTCGTATAATTTGTGCATTTTGCGCTCTTTTCGCGTTCGTTTGATCTTGATGCCATCTAAATCCTTGCCTCCTTTGATACCCGACTTTGTTGAGACCCCTGCCAATGGCATTGCAGCATCTACACGTGCTGCAAACGCTCTGAGGTCCTCACCGGGCTTTATTTGAAGTGGTTCACTTTGTCGCTTGGGCTCTGATGTCGTAGACTGCTTATTTCTTCCATCGTCAAGGCCAGAATGTACCTTTTTGCCGGCCGTAAATGCCATCAATCGTTTGAAGGCGCGTGGCGCATCGGTGTCAGATTTTGCCTGGCGGCGCTTCTTTGCTTGCCTAGACGTGCCATTCGAGGCAACAGAATTGACAGGGAGTGGCAGTGCCCTTTGCGAAGGCGGCAAATTGAAACTGTGGCTGTTATTAGTCCCAAAGTACTCGTAACAAAGCACATATGGACGTACTCCGCATCGTCGCCTCTTTTCCGCTTGTGCTTGTGCGGCATGCTGAAGTATACTAGCGTTATATCGCGATGTATGAACTAGTCCCACGCTCTTGAGAAGCCTCGTGATATGATGGCTGTCGTTTGTGCTGTTAAAATGCTGATGCTCCATCAGTTCCTGAAAGCCAAATAAAAAAAGTTGGATGCAAAGTCAAGACCCGTGGTTATTTTGTGGGCCGGCGGGGCTGTCTGATCACGGCAGTTTTGTCTCGAACGATGACAATGCATGCACACTTGGGCATGTGCAAGTCAATCGCGCAGTTTAACTTGTGGAGAGCAATCATTTCGTGCAAGATCGATGAGACTGCTACGCGCCGAGAACGTGGGGTTGAGTCAAGTTGATTAGCTTTACCATCGCCACCAGCGACATGTTTGCACTTCAGCCCCACAACTGCCGAAGAACAATAGTAAGAGATGAAGCGCATGGATCTATCGCTTTCCTATTGTGACTGTCGTCTCAACTAGACAGTACCTCGGCTGTTTTCTCTTCTTTGAAAGGGTCTTGAAAGGGTCTTGAAAGGTTCTTGAAAGGGCCCTTTGGCGTATTTTTGTCGGCCAATTGAGAGCTCTTGGCTAAACCTTGACCCATCTGACCAACGACGCCACGACTCCCGCTAAGTGGCCCGATTGAAGAACAATACGAAGATGAGTAGACAGATAGAATTGATTCGTAAGAAACAATATGGCTTGGGAGCTTTGACGAACGCTTGTCTCGTGGGAGAAGATATGTTGTCGCAAGACATAAAAAGGCACCTTTTCCTGCTCTTCTGTTGAACGATCATCATCATCATCATCCGCATACACTCACCTGCCATATACACAACATACCATATCCCAACTTTTCAAATCAACTATTCCCATCATGCCTGTCCTCCAGCACAACAAGCCCACCAACAGATGCCAGGGCAAGAAGAACACCGGCTCTCTTGCTCGTGAGCTTCAGCCCAAGCAAGCCTTCATGGCAGACCATGTCGACGCGGATGAGAACGCCAGCTCCGCAAAGACGGCTGCCATGGGCTCGGCCTCCAATGAGAAATTCTCCAACTATCAGGCGTGCACCATCATGTAAAACCTTGGCTACTTGCCATGATTTTGCGTTTCGCTTCCTCTGACCAGTGAACGAGAATCACATCGTCTACTCGGTCTCAACGTGCCTCTTACTCGCCAATTTCAGCTCTTCATTTCACCATCGATTGGCTTTGGCCTTCAACACAAATTGTGTACCGCCAGAAGCTATTTTATTTTTGAACACCAAACTTCGACAACATTTCCGCGGCAACTTATGGCAGGCCTAAGCGCTGCGCAACGACAATGTGGAGATTGAATGGGTCCTGTATAAATTCTCTTCTTTTGGCTTGAAATTGGGGTTTATTTTTAATTCGAAACAAATTGCTGCTATTTTACGTTCCAGTCCAGTTCTTTGCATGCATGTTCCTTGTAGATGGTGAGAGCAGTGAGACGGCGGACCAGCTCAGGATGGCCCGCACTAAAAAGCCACGAAGTATAGAGCTAGAGTGATTGCTCTACAGATTATGCTATGATTCTTTCTGATCGCGGAATGTTCTCGCCTCAATTTCGCGGCTCTCGTAGCCACCTGACTTGTAACACGCTTCGGCCGAGGTAGTTTGTATGGCCGCTCAAAGGCTTAGACTAAGTCGTGGCACCACATTTCAGTAATACAACAAGGTACGCGGGCAGGACAGTAGATCATCTATAACCGGGTTTAAATGATGTAAATACTTTTGTGTACCAAGGAGGATTGACTATATTTTACTTGAAGAGGTAAGCCCTCGGTGAAACGAGTAATTTTCGACAGCCTTGCAGACGATTGGCTCGCTGCTCGGGAACCAATGTTCGAAGGAAACCTGCCTACGCAGCTACGGGACTATTCCGCAACTCACTGACTATTAGTATTAGAGCATTTGCAGTCTTCACAGATGGAAAGTGACGCCCCGCAAGCCGGCCAAAAAGAGATGGTATGGTGGTGGGGCATCAGTTGGCGGTGAGAAGATTTCAATGGCAGAATTTTGAGATTTTTCTGCTGGACTTTTTTTAAGTGGATTGCAGCCTCTAGTAGAGAGGACAGGGCAGTCGCAACCTCGGATTTTCTTCATTATTACCATTTCATAGAAATTCCAATACCCGGCAGGTCTTTGGTTGTCTGAATGGCGCCTCTAAAGAGCAAACTGCTAAGGCAGTCCAAAGTTCCTCGCGATGCTGCTTCAAAAACCTCGTCGCATGCAGGCGAGTCTTCCGACGAAAACGAAGAGAGCGCTCTGAAGGTTGGTCTCTTTTTTTTACCAGCTTTTCATGTTAAAACGAGCGCTAATACACAAATACAGTTTGATATGGAGGGTATTGACGATAGTGATACATCCGACTCGTCTATCGAGCTGGAAAAACGCCTGCCTAAACGCACTGGATCCACCGAATCAAAAAAATCTCCTTCAGCAGATGACGACGATGACAACGATGACGAGGAGGAGGAGGAAGAGGAGGAGGATGAGGAGGAGGAGGACATTCCTGTTTCAGATCTCGAAGATTTGGACGAGGAAGACCGGGAAGACCTCATCCCACACACCCGCCTAACGATAAACAACACGTCTGCCCTCCTTGCATCCCTTGATCGCATATCCATTCCTACCGGCAAGAATGTGCCGTTCGCAGCGC
Source organism: Beauveria australis (assembly GCA_030411535.1). Classification (NCBI taxonomy): domain Eukaryota; kingdom Fungi; phylum Ascomycota; class Sordariomycetes; order Hypocreales; family Cordycipitaceae; genus Beauveria; species Beauveria australis. The sequence goes on along the minus strand of JAPERH010000016.1, from coordinate 21,851 downwards.
ATCAGATCATTGTATCCTCCACCAGCACGGCCGAGTCTATTCCTGACGTGTCCGACGATCTTCAGCGAGAGCTTGCTTTCTATACTCAATGCCTCGACGCCGCACGACAAGGCAGAAGCAAGCTTCTAGCCGAAGGCGTACCATTCTCTCGGCCAAAGGACTACTTCGCCGAGATGGTCAAGGAAGATGCGCACATGGAGAAGATCAAGGCAAAATTGATTGAGGAAGCCTCTGCGAAAAAGGCCTCGGCCGAAGCACGAAAGCAGCGCGACTTGAAGAAATTCGGCAAACAAGTCCAGGTTGCCAAACTGCAAGAGCGAGCAAAGGCCAAACGCGAAACACTGGAGAAGATCAAAAATCTGAAGAGAAGTAAGATCAGACACTATCGTAAAATTTGTACCACGCACTAACTGAAACTTCTCAGAGCGCCAAGAGTCCAGCGGCGACGTCGGCACAAAGGAGGGTGATCTCTTCGACATAGCAATCGACGACGAGATTTCCAAGCACTCTCAGCGGACTTCTCAGCGGTCTGGCGCAGGCCGTTCATCTTCAGGGCCGAATACAAAGCGCCAAAAGAAGAACGAAAAGTTTGGGTTTGGCGGTAAAAAGAAGCACTCGAAATCCGGTGATGCGATGAGCTCTGGCGATATAAGTGGTTTCAACGCCAAGAAGATGAAGGCCGGCAGCAAGAAGATCAAGGCGAGCCGCCCCGGTAAGAGCAGGAGAAAGTCAATGTCGGGCAAATAAAATTTAGCGGCGGATTTTTGGATGGTTTTTGCATCGTTCTTAGGCGTCTGGTATTCATGTACAAAACAGTCACATCAGAGGAGCTCCTTGTTCAACTACTGTCAGGATACCACTGCATTTTACACGTGAAGGAACGATTGCATGATTTACATTGGAACATGATTCATCCAAATTCATCTATGAAAACAAAAGGATATATAAAGATTTCGAATGAAGTGAGGGTAGAAAGGTGAACGTCACACCGATACAGAAAACCAGTAGCAGTTAGGTATCAACCTGGCCCACTACCTATCGCTGTATCAACTCAGTCGTGGTGATCGACAAGCCTGAGTTATTTTCGCACACCTAGTCTTTCCCCATGCAGGATGTCGCTAGAATGTTATTGGCAACCCAAGAAAATGCAAGCTGATGCAATCGCCGAGCATTGAGTAAGAAAATCACGAAATATGTTTGCTTTGCCACCTCTCAGGCCTCCAATTACCTTGGATAGCCATAATTTGCGCCGAGAGCGAGCGAGCGAGCAAGCATGCTGCCCAGAGCTTGCCATGGTCGCAAAGGTAGCAGCAATTTCGTAAACAGTCCGGAGACGCAAGACATGAAAAGTTGTAAACCCAAGTCATAACCGCCCAAATACGCCTGAAGAATCCCATGGTATCGAAAAGAGAATGCGGAGTGTTTCAAAATGCTCTGCCGCGCCAAGAAATGACGGTATATTCAACGACCTGCGAATTGATGATGCGGCAGTCAGATGAACCGGATATCATGCCGAAAACCGCGTATGATAATGCCGCGTCTGATTATTGGGAAGCTGCGACACACCAGTGGCGGTGGAAAGCCCAGGCGCTCTTTTGGCATTCCTTACTGCAGTATTTCGTCCGGCGGCATCGGCGGCATTTCGCAAATTGCCGTGGAAATTCTTCCCAGGTTCCACATTGATAGTATGCGCACTGTCGAATACCACCGCGAGTGTCGTCTTTGCGACACAGGTTGCGCATGACCACGCCAGCCCAATACTGCATGTCAGTACTATGATATCTGACAGTGAACTTTTCGACGAGTGGGAAAAGATTAAAGTCATTTGGCAGCAGATATTCTTCATCGACGGCCACAGAATCGTCAATCTCTTCGCCGTCGCCTTCGCCATCGAGGGCTGCAAGATCTTTACTGATTGCGAGCCTAGGAACCAGGTGGCTGTTTTGAAAATATGAACGGAGTCCACAATATTTCGAAACGTAGGCAAGAAGCTGCAGTGACATGAGAACATCTTCTTCCCTCGGCATGACGGCCAGCATTTGTGGATTCGGCACGAAATGACGATCTAGCAGATATCTTGGCACTGATGATGTTGGTGCGTTTGGCTGTGGAGGCGAGACCAAAGAAGGGCGGTTTGGGGACAGACCAATGGGCGGTACAGGAGCGGGTGCCACATCACTCCCAATGCTTCCATCGATTGGGGAGCGGTGAGTGATATTGAAGGCACCAGTGTCTTGCGTCTCAGAGACAGTTGCGGCGGTCAATTCGAGCGACTCTGTGGCCAACATCCCTTCGCCATCATCCATTGTGATATCTTGTATTCCGACAGCCGATCGCATGTCTGCAGTTCCAGTCATTTCTGCATCGGGCGATTCATCGGATGGCATGCTGTCGTTGTTGATATCGTCGACTTCGGCGGTGGAGTTTTGATGGCGAATCGATGGCCTGCGGCGCTGTGGAGTCGTCTCATCGATGTTTGCCGTTGGCATCACGGTCGGAGAGCGTAGTTGAGGGAACGGAAGCGGTGTTGTAGGGGAAGTTGGCTGGGACACAAGTTCCGACTGTCCCAGAAGTGTCATGGATGCTAAGCGGTCGACATCTCTCACGGGACGTACGAGGCCATCAAGAGCTTCCATCATAGGAACGGCTGGTGCCAGGGGTTGGACAGCTTGTCGAGTTACCGATGCCTGGCCTTCAGTGGCTCGAAAGCTGTGGCGATGGCGAGTTGGTGTAACTGCTGGTCTATCTGAGGTCCCTGATCTTGCGGGGGACGATGCAGAGGACGCCTCCGATCCTTGACGGAGAGCAGCAGTAGATGGTCCGGCATAGCTGGCCGTAACATCAATTGATGGAGGCAGCGCTTGCCGTCGTAAGGTTCTGTGCTCTGTTTCGTTGCGTGAAGATCTATTCGCAAAGAGGCCGGAAGCCCTGGAAGATACGCGATGATCGTGGCTGCGGTGTCGATGGTGGTGCTCGTGTATCTGTTTCTGTTTCGCTTCGTCTGCTTTTTCACGACATCGATCAATTACTTTGATGTAGTTGTCGAGAATGGTTGCGATGACAGGAACCATGTCGGCCTCAACCACACGCGTGCGCACATTTTCCGTTCCGCGCACACCAATGTTGACGACACATTGAAATGCTAGGTTCCATTTCCACATGCCCATCATGTCTTTGCTCCTGCCTTGTTTCAGGATGCAGACAAGCCGTTCGATGCCTCCATCGACAGTCAAGATGTCTCGAATACGCGCGGAGGATGTTGTGAGGTACGCGAGATGGTTGAGCGAGTTGATCAGGGGTAGAGTCGAAGTGCAATCGAGCGCTCGGCGGTCATACAACGCAGTTGTAATACCTACCGATGCTTTGTTGACGTTTGGTATACTGAAGTTGACTTCTCTCATCTTGGCAGTCTCCTATGTGAAAAGGGCGCTGTCGCCGCAATTTTGTCCAAGATACGATTCACGTGGGAGCCTGCCACCGTGGCTTGAGCACCTTTGAAATGGATTATGCCAGTCTCCAGCAGCGACGGAAGAATTGACGACCGAAAGCGAGCCGCTGGGGCGTGGAAGAGTAATGATGTGGCAAATGATATTTGTGCAGTCGGGTTCGTTCGGGGCACGAGGAGTTGGGCCGCGAGGAGAGGTGTTTCGAGCGGGCGGTGCCGCGGCGTAGGGATAGTGCAGATTGTTCCCAGTGCCCTATAGGCGTCTTTGGGATGGTTGTGATGGTTCTCAGGTGAAGAGACCGGCGCGACGTGAGATGCCAGTGATGGCCGAGTAGGTCGTGTTTCAGGCAGGCTTTAGGGCCGCCAGGTCGTGTCGTGAGCTAAATGCCTTGAGTGGTGGCAATAGGGCGGCGAAAACTGATGGTGTTGCGAGTGCTGACACGGTAAACACTATTTCCCAATGGTGCTCGCCGATGGGGTGGGAAGGATGGGTATTGACGAGGCGAGATGAAGAGAGTCGAGGAGGAGGTTGGCTGACGAAGACTTCATCCAGCGACGTCAGGGAGATCTAGTGGGCGAACGGGCCTCTCCGGCCAAGCACAGCGTCAATCTGACAGCACAGGGCTGTGGTGCACTGTGGTGCGCTGTGGTTTCAAAAAGTTCCCTGGGACAGGCTCTCGGTGCCTACCTGTGTCGGGTACTTAGGCCCCCTAGGCAGCTGATGAGTGCCGCTACTACTCGACCCAGCGGCATGCCCGAGGTCGCCGCACAGTGCGGGGTCTTGCCGACAAATTATCCGCCACGCTGCCAAGCTCCCTACCTCCCTTCGCCAGGCTCGCAAACGCTAGAAAGACTGGTACAACGCTCCGTGGAGCACAGTCTTGGTGAACCGCTTTGTCCATGTTCATCTTGTCTCCGTATGCTCGCCAACTACTACGCTGAATGCACGCCACGAATGATGAAGTGCCTAAAATCGGCTGCTTCGCGTCATTTTTGCATTAAGGAATGCTCTAGGTGTGTCCTTATATTCTTTCACCAGTATTTAGCAATAATATAACGGACTGAATTATCAAATTGGCTTATTTGCGGCCGTACCAGCGGACATCGGCTACCTACCTACCTAGTTGGCGCTGACCACATTGCAAAGCACCCGTGCGGACTGCCTCATGTGGGAGGTAGCCCGGAGGTGATGGTGCGTCGATTCTAGCGTACACCTCCACAGCCATCCGCACAGTTCAACCATGGCCTAAATACCTACTTGTTTGGACATTTAGTTGGGTACCTCCCACCGTAGAGAAAGGTCGGTGTGCCCAGGCCGAGCAGAGAAGACACCCACCTCTTCACTTGCATATCGATATAATGTTGCCAATTCCCGCATAATGAGCGTACCTACTAAGGTAACGTGCCCACAATCCGCTCCCGAGGCTATACACACTTATTAGTGCGGAGGAGACAAAACATTCGCTGGCGAGGAGATGCTACGCTCCCCTGGCACAGGTTCGAGAGCAGAAAAAGATCAGTAGCTGCTTCTCAATAACTTGGGCGATCAGCCGCGTCAACACCAGCTAAACGCTCCAAACGCACCGTGGTGATGCGTGACCGACACGACACTACACAGGTAATGACCGGTAGATGGGAACAAACACACGTTAGGGTATCGAACAAAGAAACGTGTATAATACACAGAGAGTCGTTAATCCCCGCTGATTTTGGCATGACGGAAATACTTCATACCAACCCACGCCACCACAACCCATACCCAAGCCATGACGCACGTAAGTATTATAAGGGCAGGATAGTAGCCAACTATGGGCAATGTCGGGTCATCCTCTAACTCGGGCGGCGCATAAGGCGTCTTGCCAACGTCCCATGCCCAGCTCCAAATGTCAAGGCAAGAGCCCATGCCAATGACAAAGACCAACCACGTCACTGTCAGAACAACCCAACCCCACCACTCGGTCTCTGCATAATCCCAATCGGCATCAGAAGTAGGTATTGTATTCGTGGAGATGCCACTGTATGATAGTGGTGATTTGACCGGTTGGAAGGAGTTCGGGCGAGGTGAGGACTCCCGTGCAGCAAAATATGAATCCGAGCCCGAGGAAGAGGCCGACAAATTTGGCCTTGGGGGGGTCGCATTATGTGGAATATGTAAAACATCATCCTCGTCAGTCGTTGATGTATCCTGTGTTGCCTGAGCATCCGCACCGCGGTCTGAGTTGACTGGACGCCCATGTGCAGCAGGCGTGTCCAGTTTTTCAGGGTTTGCCTGAAAGCGTATGTCCGCAACATCGAGGCCAAGGGCATCGCGGCTGCCAATGGAAGCCACGGCGCGATTGTCGGGCAAAGGATCATATGCTGTGGCTTGTGCTGTATCAATTGCCAGATGTTTGCCGTCGCGCTTGTCCCGCTGCGCTCCTCTGCCGAGCAAGGCAACCTTTCTAAGGGAGCCGCGCCTCCGCCGTGTTTTCGGCTGCGCTGCTATTGAAGAAGTATGAGACGGCTCAGAGCCCTGCGAAGAACCTCCATCGGCCGCGGTATCAATCTGTTGCAGTCCTAAGGCCGGTTTCATAAAGGGAAATCTAGACAACAGTCTAGGGCCAGCATATGGCTTCTCTGGATGCGGCGACGGCACAGAAACCGCCTCTTCTTGAGATTGTGACGTATCCATTATTATTGTCCGAATGCAATTCACTGCACCAATATAAGAATCAGTGGCCAAGAATGGCCTTTCGAGGTGTCGGCTTTGATTATTTGAACATTGTAAATCGACCGTTGCACGCTGGTAGGAGCTCTATTCTTGGGTGTTAGCAAACCTAGGCCGAGCACAACACCAGTAATCTCAAATCTTCCCACTTAGTAGAGGAACTCACACCTGCCTTTAGACGCGCGAGTTGCCAATGCGCCAAAGTCTTCGCGATTGAGCCTCATGCCAATTCCAGCTGCTAAGGCATAGGTCTGACGAAACCCCATCCACCCGACCCAGACGCAAGGTCCCGCTCTTCACCCCTGATGGGAGCGAACATCTGGCAACTGGGTACCCACTATTACGCTTCAACCTTCTGGCGCCAGATCAACATCCATTGTCGGCGCAATCTTCTCACCTTCAACGTCGCAGATTGTGCGCGGCTGAAATCCCGCTGTTCTGACTAAGAGTAGGAATCCATCTTGTTAATACTGGAGCGCATGGATTCTTCCAATTTCTACCCCTCAGACACGTCGCTACCCGAGCTTGTCGTCGACGACACAAGCGCAAGCCACACTGAACGTTCCGCGAAGCAATACTCCTCTGTTCTGCAGCCCTCGATGCTCTCCCCGGACAGCGCCATCCTCTCTAAATCCACGATGGCGGCGGATAGCGCAACGCAGCAATCCAGCGGTCAATCGACGCCCACCAACCCGTTCAATTTCCAGACGCAGGTTATATCTACCTCACCCGTCAAATCAGTAGGGAGAACCTGGCCTTTCCCATGAGTACAGGTAGCTCAGTATGGCTGACTCGTCCTCTTGAAACAGAACATTGGTCAACGACGAGGACATAGATACAAACACAGCAGCATCTCCACACAGCATCAAGTTTTCCAAGAACCCCCTCAACGGCCCCCGCCGGTTCTCCCAGCATCTCTGCCAATTCCCACCGTGAAAGAGGCATGGAAGAGCATGAATCAAGATCAAAAACTGCGCCTCTACTGGAGCCTGTCGCATCTTGCCATTGCTGTGTTCATTTTCTTCAAGTCTGAGGGTTCGCTTTCGGCAACTGCGCTGTCGCACCTCGTCTTTTTTGACGCCGGAAGCGCAGCCGTTTGCGTGGCTGTCGATGTTTTGGGAAACTTTGAAGTATGGAGGCGCAGCAGTATTCGTCATCCATTCGGACTAGAAAGAGCCGAAGTCCTGGCCGGGTTCGCCATGTCTATATTCCTTCTCTTTGGCGGGTTTGACCTTGTTTCGCATAACCTCAAGCATCTTCTTGAATCTGTGGGCCACCATGAGCCGCATCATGAACATGTCCATGGGGAGGGCCCAGCAGGCTCTGTTGATCTTGCCTGCGCATCTGCTATTCTCAGCACGCTCGCATCCGCTTATGGCCTCAAGAACCACGCTCGAATTGCCAAGGTTATGAGAGTTTCGTACCTCGCGTCTTTGCCAAGCATCCTATCGAACCCCTTTCATCTTTTGACACTTCTCTTCTCCACACTCGTCGCGTTGCTGCCGCTCTTCTCGATCGAACTCTACACCTGGCTGGATAGATTGATATGTGCCCTTATTTCGCTGGCCATGTTTGGGCTTGGAATGCGTGTCGCTATCGCACAAGGCCTCATGCTGCTCATGTCTTACGGTGGCACTGACGGTGGTGCTGGAGTGTCTTCCGTGATTCAAGACATAGAGTCCGAGGCCAGTATAGCCAGTGTTGATGAAGCACAATTCTGGCAAGTTCACTACGGACTCTGTATGGCCAACCTGAAAATCAGCGTACAAAAAGGGAGTGACGAAGTGGCTCTCAGCAGATTACGCAACAGAATCACTTCGTTGATACAAAATCGCCTGGGAGGAGGCTACGGTACAGGTGGCAACGTCAAGTGGGAAGTATCGTTGCAACTCAACGCGGATGGTAGCTCATAGATCTAAATACAAACGCCATGTTCACTACGAAAATGCATCGCATAAAGACTCCAACGCGCTGTTCAATGTACAAAATGTTTAACTCAATGGAGGAGGGTATCTTCATTCGGCGGCTGGTAAGCTAGGTATGCCTTGCTATACCAGAGGTGTCCGCAATCCTGGTCTTGCACAACGGGATTTCTGTATGATATGACCCGCCCTCAGTGCATTTCCAGGTCCACTATCGGAACAAAAATGAACCAAACAGACTCGAATCACCACGCTCTCTAGAATAGACCCCATCTGCCACGTTCTTTAGGAAGCTTACGGTTGGACGCGAGGCGCTCCCGTTCGAGACCTTCCAACTGTTTCAAGCTCTCCATCTTATCCAGTACAAGTTCTAGTAGCTCCTTCCTGCGGATAACCTCCAAATGACGGCGGACTTTGGGATCCTCTTTGGCAAATCTCTCGATATCAGCGTCTGACAGATGCTTGCCCAAGCGAAGATCGAGTTCCCTAGGAAAGTTGTAGTAGAATTCCGATAATAATTCCACATTCAAGAAGAGTACAGCCGTTGAGGCGAGCTTTGATGCAGCAGCATCAAGGAATATTTCGGGGCAATGGTACTTGTTCTTTAGATTGGCGCATTGCTTTGATTTGACAGCCATTAGGCGCAGTTTAAGGATGTCTGCTCTGTCACGGAGAAAGACTGCTTCACGGCCTATCAATAGTTAGCTTTTCCTTGCTTCTACTAGAGAATTTTCATATACTTGCCTTTGCTGAGCAATGCAGCGCTGAATCCACCAGCGCCACTGCGCCCGTCGCCTTCCACGATAACATCGCCTTTGCGAGCCTTGTCGACAAATGACATGACCTCGTTCAGTTTACGGCGTCCGCCAACCTTAGTCTCAAGCGTTGAAAGCGCCGTTTCGCAATCATTCAACTCTTTCTTTAAGGTATTGCTGACATGTTGCCTCCCTTGGGCCCACTCCCGTTCCTCGACATCGATTTCGAACTTATAGGGCTTGATGCAGTTTTCAACCTGGTCGCTGGTACTGTAGAACCGCTCGTTCAAGATTGTTGATGCAGCGTCCATGACTGCGCTTCTTGCAAATGGATGATTGGAAAAGCTGGACTGTTCCAGAAGCGCTTCAACGTGATCTTGAATCGCAGTGGAAACAACAGTGGTTGCCAATCTCCCAACACCAAGTTTTGTCAATGCTGAAGAGGAAGCATCAAGCTGACGACGCCAGTAAAGCGAGTCAGCATCAGCCTTGGGCAAATCCGCTAACCTGTCTGTTTCGGGGGGTGGAGGTAGCAAGTCTGTGACTGGTTTATTCCAGTACCTGGCTGCGAGCAAATCGAGCACTTTCTGGTCCAATTCACTCTTCAGAAGTTCATGCATCTGAGGACGACCGAATTGCTCCGTCAATTGCTTGAATGAATGCTTCAGAGCATCCAGGCTTTCCGCCAAGTATGACTCCGCGGACAGTGGGCGATCGTTATATTGCACTTTGAATTCATATGTGGCTTCTTCGAGCTCTTGGCGGATAGCATCACTTGTAGTCTGCAAGCTGGAAGACATGGTTTGCTCCAGCACATGCATGAGCTTCTTCCGAAGTGTTGTTGTTCCGACGCTGACTCCAGCTTCCGGGCCGTATTCCATTGGATGCGACGAAAAGAATGACTTTTCGTTCTTCGTAATAGTGGCCAGCAGATTTGATGAGCCCTTTTTAAATAATCCTTGCGACTGAGGCGCTCTTGATACAACGCCAACATAGCCAAGACGCAGTGGGTATTTCTTATCGTTCAGAATTTCTGCTCCTCGTACCGCATCCACGAGATCCATCTTGGTTATAACTCCAATAGTTCGCTCGCCTCGTGGGTCGACTCGCCGCGAGGCACGCAGAGCAGTAGAATTGGCAAGATCGACATCGGCAGCAGAGATGGCGAGGATCACGTTGGGCGGCTGAATATACTTGTCGCAAAGTTCCGATATCTTCTGCTTCAGCTGTAATGGCTGGTTTTGGCCTACCACTTGGATATAACCAGGTAGATCTATCAGCGACAGATCTGGTACATTTGGGGAGTAGACTGTGAGTTGGATAGGCTCGTGAGACACGCATTCGGAGTCTGGAACGGCCAGGTTGAGGTCGGTCAAAGTTCTTTGAATGGAGGTAAAATCAGTGATGTGCTTAAGACCAAGATCGGGAAACTCCCCATATTCCTCAACAGATCCTGGCGTGTTAACAAGAGTCAGCTCAATAGGTCTGCGAGTCACCATGTTTGACCCCTTGGGAAGAAACTCGTGACCAACAATCGCCTCTAGTACCGAGCTTTTACCCGAAGACTGGGACCCGATAACGACAATCGATGGCAGTGTAAGTGTGCTAGACTGGCCAACTTTTTGTAGTATCGTCCGGATTTCGATCATCTTCTTGGTAAGGATCATCATTTGATCGTCCCTGGCTTCCTCTTCGCTCGATGAGTCGTCTTCTCCCTCGTGCGCGTAACCAGCCGCAGCAGCTCCGACAGCTGTGGCCGCCCCAAGTTTGCTGTGCTTGGGGTCATTATTACCACCATTGCCGCCGCTGCCGCCGCCGCCGGTGGCTTCTTGGAGGGGCTGAATCAGATTCTGCAACCATTCTGGAAGCTCGATCTGCTCCTTCGTATTCTCCCAACCCTTGTATGTTTGCTCGGCAACCCCCTTCGCGCTACCGAAAAGGTTCGAAGCGGTGTTCGTTACTGCGTCTTTTGTCGAGTAGAAGACATCGATGGCGTATGCGCCAGCCTCTGTGAAAGATTAGGGCATTGCCGATGAATATTTTCTATTTAACGTGACTTACGGGTTGCCTGGTACTGAACCCAGGCAAAAGTTGCTATTGCCAGGCCCCCAAACATTGCAGGAATCCGTACGAATTTCAGCATCAACTTCGGTAGGAACCGAACGAAAGATGCATTACGGACAGTAACCGCATTGTGAAAAGCGTTACCACCAACCCACATACGCCGCTGGGTTGCGCGAATCGAGCCGTCTGCCTGCAGAAGGCCGCCAGTTTGGAAACGATGGATGTAGCGGGTCGAATTGACGGCGTTCGCATGTCGCGAGGCGGTACGAAGCCTTCCCACCAGCATTTGCCCGCGCATCGTTGGAAAGTATCGCGAAAAAAAGTGAGAGTCACGTGTGCGCAAATGGTCTGAGATGCGCACCCCAGAGGCTGATTGTCAAATCCTTTATACGGGTTTTCATTGACTCGATGGTGTTGACGAGTATCCGTTCTCGCAGCATGGTCCAGCACAGGATGCAAGGCGCGCCACATAGCGTCAGCGCCAGCTCCAAGGCAGACCCATGCCCCCACAATCAGTGTAGTTAATCGCCACGTGATAAGCTTATCGGCTCCCATTCCAAGCAAAATTTCTGGTGATAGTCTTGAAAAAGTTCCGTCGAGATCTTGGGTAGAATTTGTGGTCGCTACAATGGCGATTCAGAAGAAGCACGGCAAAGGCCGCTTGGATAAGTGGTACAAACTTGCCAAGGAGAAAGGCTATCGAGCAAGAGCTTCTTTCAAACTTGTGCAATTGAACAAGAAATATGGCTTCTTGGAAAAGAGCAAGGTCCTGCTGGACCTTTGCGCTGCGCCGGGAGTAAGTGTCATTTCTGTCTACCCCGCGCCTCCTCTTTCTGTACTAATTGCTACTTCAGTCTTGGTGCCAGGTTGCTTCCGAAGTCATGCCCGTCAATAGTCTCATTGTTGGCGTCGATTTATCACCTATCAAGCCCATTCCGAGAGTCATCACTTTCCAGAGCGACATTACGACGGAGAAGTGTCGAGCTACAATCCGACAACACCTGAAAACATGGAAGGCCGACACCGTTCTTCACGATGGCGCGCCCAATGTCGGTACTGCATGGGTGCAGGATTCGTTCAACCAGGCAGAACTTGCGCTACAAGCCATGAAGCTGGCAACTGAATTCCTGGTTGAGGGCGGCACTTTTGTCACGAAGGTTTTCCGATCGAAAGATTACAATCCACTGTTGTGGGTTTTGAATCAACTCTTCACGCATGTCGAAGCAACGAAGCCACCATCCTCTCGTAACGTTTCCGCCGAAATTTTCGTTGTGTGCAGAGGTTACAAGGCCCCGAAGCGCATCGATCCTCGTTTTCTGGACCCCCGATCGGTATTTGCGGAATTAGCTGGTGCCACACCCAACAACGAAGCCAAAGTTTACAACCCTGAAGTGAAGAAGAGAAAGCGAGACGGCTACGACGAGGGCGACTATACCCTGTACAAAGAAGTACCCGCGAGTGAATTTATACATACTATGGACCCGATCGCTATTTTGGGAAGCTGCAACAAACTCTCACTCCAACAGCCTCTCAATGGAGATGTCGCCTTGGCTGCTTTGAACAAGCTGCCGGAGACGACGCCTGAAATTCGGGATTGCTGCTCCGACCTCAAGACTCTCGGGCGCAGAGACTTCAAACTTCTCTTAAAATGGAGACTCAGGGTTCGAGAGATATTTGGCCTTGCCACAAAGGAAAAGGCGGTAGCTGCAGCATCAGAAGAAGTTGCCGAGGTGGGGGAGATGGACGAAGAACTTCAAATTCAGGAAGAACTGCAAGCTATGCGAGACCGGGATAGCGCTAAGAAGAAGAGGGAAAAGAGAAGGGAAAACGAGAAGAGGCAAAAAGAGATTGTCCGCATGCAAATGAACATGATCAGCCCGATGGATATTGGTATGGAGGAAGCGGGGCCAATCGGAGAAGATGCGATGTTCGCGCTGAAAACCGCGGACAAAACCGAAGCCATGCGTCGACTAAATCGTGGGAAGATGGCAACAATAACGGATGTCAAACCTGTCGATGACCGGGATTCCGGTAGCGATAGCGATGAGAGTGATTATGAAGAAGATCGGCTCGAACGCGACTTGGATTCCATGTATGAGAATTACAAAGAGCGCAAGGCCGAATCTGATGCGAAATATCGTGCAAAGAAAGCAAGAGAGCAGCGAGGCGATGATGAGTGGGAGGGTCTGTCTGCAAACGAGGGCGAGGAGTCCGATTCTAGTGCCTTGGAAGAAGAAGATGATGATTCATCTAGCGACGAGGATGAAGGTCCAGCAGAAGGCCTGCTAAAAACCTTTGATGAGGACCAAAGCGACGCAAATGGACTTTCTAGCCGGGCTGCCGCCTTCTTCAGTCAAGACATTTTCAAAGGAATTACCGAAGCATTGCCACAGGCTGGAAAGATTGAGGAGCCTGTCGTTGACGAAGACGAGGAGATCCGCAATTTGAAGCCTACGACCAACATCGGAAAGGAGAGACAAACTGCTTCTAGTAAAAACGGCCGTTCTGGTACTCGGGCGAATACGATGGAGAATGGTGGCAAACCAGAAGTTATCTCAGGAGCTGACGAAGAAGATGATTGGGAGAGTACGGAAACGAAGCGTCCAGATGGGCAACTAGGTACGCAATCGACGCAACGGTATATGATATTCCTGTGCTAACTCGGTCGCTACTAGATATTGACATCATTACTGCCGAAGCCATGACTCTAGCACACCAGTTGGCCAGTGGAAAGAAGACTAGTCAGGATGTCATTGATGATGGTTTCAATAAGCATGCTTTCCGCGATCGAGATGGGCTGCCTGAATGGTTCATCGAAGATGAAACCAAGCATGACAAGCCTCACAAGCCCATTACCAAAGCGGCAGCACAGGCCATCAAGGAGAAACTGCGTGCGTTTAACGCTCGTCCAATCAAGAAAGTGCGGGAAGCAAAAGCCAGAAAGAAGATCAAAGCTGCGCAGAAACTGGAACGCCTCAAGAAGAAGTCGGATACGCTGGCTGCTGACGAAGGCATGACAGAAAAGGAAAAGGCCGACAGTATCGCAAAATTGCTGGGCAGAGCCGCACGCAAAAAGCCGAGCAGGCCAGCTAAACTCGTTGTGGCGCGTGGTGCGAACAGGGGCATCAAGGGCCGACCCAACGGCGTCAAGGGTCGCTACAGGATTGTTGACGCCAGAATGAAGAAGGAGCTGAGAGCGCAGAAGAGAATCTCACAAAAGAAGAAGAAATAGAAGCCAAAATATATATAATGGGAAGCAGTATATCTCTGCAAGCCATAATCTGTTCATCATTTGAGTCATGTCTGCGGTAGAGTGAGTTTGCGGAGGAATGAGGCTGTCGGAAATAGAAGGCCGCTGAAATCCATGTCGTACCTGGTCGAGTGTTGTTAGTCGCCAAGTCTATACGCCAGATTTTATTGTCTAGAGTTATCTCGAACCAATAATTTACTGCTACAACAAAGCCGTTGGGGTCATTTTTTGCAACTGATTGCGTGACCTTGTGATACCTATAGTTCGGGTTAGCTTTCCGGCTGGAAGCGAGTTATGCATATCCGGACTAACCACATTGCCGGGAGATAGAGCATGTCGCCCGGTTCGAGCGTGACACGAACAGGCTGCGCCAAAGGCGATAAAGATGCACAGTTCCTATCGGGATGGTCCGGGTCCCAGGTGACAACCGGAACTGGGTCTGCATCTTGATCGAGGGACAGCGACAGCTGACCGTGCGAACCTCTGGCATAGGTTGCTGGCTGAAGAGGCTTTTCATTCATGCAATGGTGGTGAAGTGGCGACAAGAGAACAAAGTGTTTTCGGCCACGAATTTGCACGTAAATGTTTTCATAGCTGTCTTTATGGGTGGCTGTTACCGACCTGGAGTTTCCGATCCACATGTTGATGGCCTCGGGCGGTCTCTGAAGAGCGATGCTCGCGAAAGGAATATCTTTTTGTGCATCTTTGAATAAAGCCTGATATTCTTGCCGAAGGTTGTCATTCTCTTGATTTTCATGGTATTAGTTTGTGAAAGGCACTGACAATTTGAACAAGCCCCGCGAGACTCACGTGTTTGTGCATAGCGAACCTCTGCACTTTGGGGAAAGTCGGGGTCTGTCTCCTGGCTAATGATGTACTCGAGAAACCCGTCAAACGGCTGAAACTCTTCGTGCGGCTTTGCAAACAGAGGAGACTCATGAGCGGGGGACGCGGTGGGAGCATCTGCATTCCTACAACAGATCAGGATGATGAGCAGCAGGCAATGGCAAAGGGCACGTATAATCTTACCCATGCGGCGTCACTGCGACATTTACCGACTGACCGGCCAATGCAGATAAAAGATAATCCTTGTCCCATTTATTGAATGCCCTCCAAGATGATGCGCCGCCGCGGACAACGAACGGGGTATTGCGAGCGACATGTCGCATAAAGTCCAGAGGACTCGGTTCACAATCGAGTTCCTCGATGGAAGAGCTATTAAGCTCCCCAAATGTTGTAATGAGATGCTCAATGGCGTCTTTTATGCATGCCTGCTCCGTTTCCTGTGACATGATGGTGGAGATGTCCATGGCGATTAAATTTGCATTGCCTTTGCTGGCTCGTGCCTTGTAGCTATTCGCAGGTGGGTTGGTGGGGTATCGAGAATACTGCGTACCTATATATCAACGTATATAATCTGTAATTGAGCCTGATTCACATCAATCAAGGTGTGGATCCGAATTATTACTGCGACACCTTCATAAGTCGGTCCATTCTACTGCTGCAACTAGACTATTGCTTGAAATTGAATAGCTATATCAGCGCCCGCCTTGTCAGAGTCAGGCCACCGGATCTGGACCGGATCTAGTAATGTTGCTCACTCCCCACTAGAATCGTTTTGCGACTCGACTGCAGCCCGTTCAACAGTGCCGGTAAGCTACGTCAGACTGCAGACTGCAGACTGCACAATATATAGGCGCGTAGCCTTTCTTATATTACTTACGGACGGAAGCAGCAAACAGGCACGGCCCGTCGGCAACCTTGGCATTCTCCATGTGATTGCTTGGCTGGGACATTAAGCTAGGAGTGCATGTAAGTTGCCAATTTTTCTATCAATAAACGTCGGTCTAGAATTCGGTACATTGGAGAGTCTTGGTAATCTTTGCCGCTTAGGGTCTATTGCATCTTGCGAGTAACGACCGCAAGTCAAATCCTAACAAGTTGTATTATCATGGCCATGGTCATGGTGACGAAAGCAACTTGTATCATGACAAAACCATATCACGGAGGCCATGGTAAACCTTGTCGCCTGAGGATGCTGCGACTTACATCCCGCAAGATGTGTCGGGCATCTGCCCGTTCGGTATCCAGCTACGAAAGAACTATAAAGGTCGACGTTTCCTCGCTCACTTGACAACACATTACAACACATCACAACACATCACAGCACATCACAGCACATCACAGCACATCACAACACATCAGACTCACCTCGACTTACAAACCCCTCGATCAACATGTACTCTTTCAAATACTTCGCCATTGTTGCCCTCGCCGCTCTCGGCGTCCAGGCTTGCAGACCTACAGAGTATCAGTGCGGTAACCGCGGTGGTGCACCCGGACCCGACGGCGCCATCTATGTCTGCGATGCTGCCGGCCAGTGGCAGTTCCAAGCCCAGTGCGGTGGCCCTAAATGCTGCAGGATTACTGGCAGCAATGTCAACTGCATCTGCTAGGTAAGTGGTGATGATAGGCCAAGAGGGCAACGCTGACGGATTAGATTGAGTTGAATAGCGGATGATACATTCTGTTTGAATGATGTTTTCCTACTGTGGCGCTGTCCGTGACAGACTAGATTGAGTGAATAGTTGATATTACATTCCTTGGAATGATGATTTGCTGTTTCTGAATGTCCGTCCTGCTATATATGTGACCTAGTATCCGGAAACTGTTCTTGTCCAAGCTCTGCCGCCTGGTGATGTTTGTCCACTGCTTCCTCAGCCTAGGCGTCGCTTCGCCGGCTTTGTTAACTTAGCCTCTTATGCATTTGGCATCGCTTGCTTGACCGTGCAGATAGGATTGTAGACGAGAGGCAGGCACTCCACAGAGCTCTCCGTGATACAATCAATCCTCCTCTTGTGTCACAAAAAAATGGGTACAGCAAGATTTCTGTTTGGTGTCCTTGCGACTGGTAACTACTCATGGCCGGGTCAGCATGTTTATGGCTGGAGGATAGTGGGCAGCGCAGACGTGTCCTACATTGCATTCGCGCCCCCGTACACTCGCCCCCCCCGCCAAGTCAATAACACCCGCTAATAACACCTCGCCTAGTATTTCCCGACGCCGCCTCCGCCTCTTGAGCAATGATACCCTGATGTATATGTTGACTTTGTTATCATAGGCTATCCATGCTGACTTGTTATCTAGTTCCTCAAGAGTAATCAACTTTTAATTACTGCCTTTTTTTTACGCACTTGAAGATGTGTTTGCGAGGTACCCGTTATGGGTTGTAGGCATCCGCGGATAAACCCTGGAAGTACCAAGTACCAGGGTAGCAGGGGGGGGAGGGGGGGGGGGGGGGTCTCGGCACATCCACAAACAGGTGTGCTCGCCGCCTGAAAATGGAACTCTGGACAGCGACACACAGACTGGAGTTGTAACTATTGCCTGTCTTGTGCTTCCACGCATCGTACCGCATTTTCAATTCTACAGTCGCCGTCTCACAAGTCGGTTGAAGAAGATGCCTCATACACAGTGTAGCGAGAGATAAAACGCCTCGTCAACTAGTCCGCATCGGCACATATGCAAGCCGAGCAAACACTGCATCGCGCCGAGGGATACTCGGTTCAGTTCAGCTGCAAAGCAAGCCCCGCCGCCTATCGATGCTAGTTACTGGCATAGCTTGATCGATATTCATTTCGCATCGTGATACAACTTCTGCCAATCATGATATGGTACTTGCTTTACCCACTGCGAGGGTAAGAGATCAATAAACTATCGCCATTGCCGCTTTTTGACACTAATCAATCGCAGAACTACAGAGGCTCCAGACCTGTCGCCATCAAATCCGGTGCGTGTCGCATTTACTCGCTATGGTAACTATGTTGCGCGACATGTTGTACTGGCTCTGCTCATCTCTGGCATCGTTGCCACCATCTTGATCTACCCCATTCCCTATCTTTTCACCGACGACTTCACCAATGGTGCTTCAAATCTTCCCCATCATGTCTGGACCGTCGCGCAGCCCTTGGCGAGAGACGCTGCCGTTCTGCCAGACATCATCATGAGATCTATATGGGTCCATGGCGACTACATGCAGGCACTGGATAATCATCTACTTAGTGCTGCGCTGGAGCTTCAGGATGAGCTTCTTGGGCCAACAGAAAAATTCTTCCCCGCCGCATCACAGGGGTTCCCTCCTCCAAGTGACGACCACTGGCCCATGCCGACAGAGAGCAGAGACGCGGTTCATATTGTCAACGGACTGACGAACCAGTCTTGGTTCTTTCACTCTCCGCTCCTCTACTGGCACTGCTCACGCCAGCAAATCCTGGCAGACACGGACATCATCACCACTGTCAATGAGAGAAAGACACAGTATACGTCGGCAAATGTCACACTGAGGCACTCCATCGTCTTCAGCGGCAAAAGATTTTCCGAGAGAAGACTTCTAGCGGCCGATGCGCTCGTCATCACCCTCTTGCATCTTCGCGATTCCCCAGTCGGCCGCCAATGGGAACACAATGCGCCATTGCTCACTCGCAAAGTCAGCGATAAGTGGGACATTTATCCAACAGATGGAATCGTCCAAAGCAGCCAGGTTTATGAATTTCAGTTCCGGCCGATATCAATACACGACATCATCAGCTTGGCATTGGCATACGGCCTGATGTTCATTTATTTCCTCACCAGTCTCAAAAAGCTTCGGGCTATCAAATCAAAAGCTGGACTGACAGCGACCGTCATCACGCAAATATTGTTATCCATCATGTCAAGCTTCACTGTATGCGCAATCTTTGACATTGATCTATCTCGCATTCCTCGAGCCGCGTATCCCCTGGTCATATTGGCGATAAGCTTAGAGAACATGTTCAGAGTCATCTATGCCGTGATTCTCACACCCCCTGAAAACAGTTCTAGCAGCCGCGTTGGCTCAGCTTTTGGACAGACGGCGCACATAGCGCTGGCGAGCACAATGCAGAATGTGGCCATATTGGTGGGCCTTTCAATGATTGTCTCCCCCGGTGTCGCTGGATTTTGCATATTTGCTGCCATTGCCACAGTATTTGACTATTTCTACTTGTCAACCTTTTTCCTCTGTGTGTTGAGTGTTGACGTGCGCAGAATCGAGCTCGAAGATGAGTTATTGAAAGCCAGCACGCTGAGGCACAACCACACTTGTGGCCAGTTGAAAGAACGACCGTCATGGATCTACAATGTTTTGAAAGGAAAGGTCGCACTCTCTACCAGAATAGCGGGCACGGTTGTCATGATTAGTTTTGTCATTATTGCCCAATGGCACTTTTTCGAAGGCGTAGGTGTACTGGAACCTGGCAAGCGGCTCTTTGGCACCTCAACGTTGACATCACCGGTCGCCGAAGAAGCAGCCTCATCTCTCAAAGAGATACATCAGGCAAGGTCCCCTGGATCGTGGCTGCGTCTTCAGGATCACGAGACCGCTCAAGAGGTCATCAACGCCATCAAGCCGTCAGCGTTTAGCTATACGGCAAAAGTGTATGACCCATTGGTTTTTGTGCTCAAGAAGTCGAACCGAACGCCGCCACAGCAAAAGAAGAGGCTTCTCCCTGCGGCCTATGACTTTATCGATCACCAGTTGGCCGAATTTGTCATCTCAATAGCTCTGGTTTGTGCTTGCCTTCAACTACTCGCAAGCTATCTACTTATGGCAGACGAGGAGACAGGGGACAATTTCTCTGATTCTGATGAGAGCTCGTCTTTGTCTGTCAAAACTCTATCTGGAGGTCACGTTCTCGATGTTGCAATGATGGTGGCATCATCAGATGGGCGAATTGTTTCCGCAGGTCTGGACCGAACCATACGAGTATGGGACATTCGTTCCAATGTCACAAGCTATGAGCTGCCTGGCACTAAACTATCAGACGGACGTGGGCTGTTTCCTATACTGGGAATTGCCGTGGATGCAGAGTCGAAATGGCTGGCCATTATGTCAACAAGTCAGATCTGTCTTTGGAATCTATCAGAGTACAAATGGGGTGAATCTATTCCCATGGAATCTGGCAGCCATAATCCGGAAGTGTTTTGCTTTCACGCGGCGTCGACTCTGGAAATCCCTAGACTTGTTGTTGTAAGGAAAGATGGGACATTGACAGATGTGTCCATGGTGGGCAATGACGGCCGACGCGAGGCAACTGTTTGTCATGGTCAGCTACTCACTGCTCGCTCACTCATACACAAAGGTGAGAAGTCGAGTGTTGTAAATCGATATTTACCCCTGCTAATAATTGTAGGGCCAGAGTCAAATACAATGCGGGCGATGCAGATCCTATCGCTTTCACGAAATGGAGAGGCTTTCATGTCAAGAGAATCTGAGACGGGTTGGCGTTGCGAGAGCCTACCCTTGAATGTCGTGAGTGATACTACACTGCACCAGATAGTGCCACTCTCTCCGCACCCTTTATTCCTCATTGGCGCAATCAGCTCCGTTTACCTGGTCAGCGCGAATGATGGCGTGGTGCAGCATGTCTTTGCGACAGAGCCGGTGGCGTGGCGATCCCTCCAATGCGAATATTCCGATAATCGATATAACAAATCGTCTTGTGGAATTGGATTCAATTCACTGACGTTGGGGTACGTGGAAGCAAACACGCAAGAATGTATTTTGACCAGTTACCATCCTGCTCAAGGCAGCGAGGCGATTGCGGCTTTTGCACCGTCGGGCGGTGCTGGCGCGGGATGGTGTACGTGGGAAGAGGCAATAGAGACAAAGAAACGGATAAAGGACCCAGGTACCTGGGTGATTATCAAAGGAAGAAGCGTCATTGGTGTGCGACAAGAAGCAAACCCTAGCCGCAATACCAAGCGAGCAGACTACCGTAGGCGATCGGCTATGGCGCGTGGGACTGCCGGAGCACCTACGAGGTGGCAAGCCTGGACAGCTGCTACAGACGGGCATCTCGAGGCAGATGAGGTTCGGCCGCTTCTCAGTGATGAAGCCGGCTCAGAGGAGCTCGTGGTAGTTCCTACATTGGGACCAAAGGCCAAAATTGGCGTCCGATCCGTGGCATTTTCCCTAGGCAACACAATCAAAGTAGTATCTGCGGGCGGACCGGAGCGGTATAACGCTGATGACGACTCAGCTGCAGAATCGCTATTGCCAAAGGACAATCGGCGCGTGCGACACGGTGGCGGCTCCATGCGAGGGAGGGGCTAGTCTGTTACTCAATCAAAGGCGACTACCGAGAAGGCTGTCGCATTTGTTCTTGAGGATAGCTGCAGCTGTAGCAAGCAAGGTACGACGTGCATGTCTCAGATGAGTGAAGCTTAGTTGGGGAGGGCGTACATTGGGGCGCGTAACTGCCAGGCGTGCGGCGCTTGTATGGGATATGGACTTTCCAGGCCTTTTATTGAGAAGCCTACGTGAGACGCCGATTAGGCTTTGAAAAAGGGACTTTGTACGCTTTGGACACTATACATGAGAAATATGGACTGTTTGTATATAAGTCAATTCTAATCAATAAGAAGCTACTGAGAATGCCGAATGTTTCAAGGTATCGAGGGGACTAGTTTTGCATGTTAGCACATGAGAGAATATAGCATCTCGACTTTACAGTTGGAAGAACGTTGTCAATTATTAGTGGTGGTGGCCAGAAATCCACAATCCCGACAATAGTTAGCATTGATTGAGTTGTGGTAGGTAACGGTAGTCCGTACGGATACAGATTACTGAGTAGCGGATTCTCTCACCGCTAAAACAGAGGTGGGAAAGCCGTTCCCCATCCCCCCCCCC